>JANHZU010011079.1:248331-259240 GCA_032468055.1 Acrochordus granulatus | reverse complement strand
TGATGTCAATTTCTATATTTTACTTTCACAGGCTGTGCTTCTCCATGTTCTTCTACTCTTGTATACAGCTACATCTAATCACAATACTTGGGCACAAGTGGATAACCTATTTTTGACTTAGAAACCACAATTTTTCATTGTGGCTTGACTGGAGGCCACAAGGGTTATGGCTGTGATTCTGCAATATCGCTAGAATGGTAAGGATGAAATGTTCAGATCCAGTGTCTTTGAGAGTGTGTGTGTGGGGGGACAGAGAAAAATAGAGTGTTTTGGGGTTTAGAAAACTTAGAGGGAAAATACTGGTGCCTATTAAAATTCTTACAAAATGAGGGAATTTTGTTCAGTTGATTTGGGGCTGGGCAATTCACCCATTTTTACTTCTACACCCTACCTTCCATAAAAAAAGGAGAAAAATTAAGAGAAATTGCAGCCTCAGCTAGAAATATTTTATTTTTAATCAAGATTAAAATTAGGAGCTGGTACAAATAGAACCTGAAGGTGACTACCCTCCCAATTTAAGAAATGGTTCATCCAAATCATTCACATTCAAGAAACTTTACTCCTCTCTAAGCAGTCAATTATAAACAGCCAGGTCCTACCCGCTCCCCACATCCCCTGCTGAAACCACTTGCAGTTAATTACTGTATTCTTCCTGTATGTTTTTTTTCTTCAAATTTCCTGAATATTTGAAAGATTCCGATATAGGGAACTGCATTTTTTATGAAACTTGGGGAAAAATTACATGGCATTTAAAACAGAATGTGGACAACTTGGATACCAATCACAAATTTCTGTTTTGGAATTGCAGTTTTAGTTATGTTTAAATGTTTAAATGAAAGGAATACAAATTCTTATATAACCTGTCATCAAAAAAGGCGTATACAGCATTTTTCTAGATTTTACTTCAAGAAACTAGGAAAAAAATCCCAGATGTGCCATGAAATTTTTGGATAGTCCTGAAATAAATCAGCCTAATTATTTAAATGCAAAATACAAATAAGACTACATTATTGCTTAAAATGGTTAAGATGACAAATGAATGTCATTTTGTATGTCCAAATCATTACCTTCCTATTAATGAATTATGCCTTAACTGGAATCAATATTGTATGTGAGATGGGATTATCTCCAAACATTTAGTTTCCTCTGAAAGTTCTGGAAAGGATTTTAACATGCATTCATGTGAATGCAATAAGAAGCCGATAACCCCATGAAATCACAAATTCTCTTATTTATGTTCAAATGTATGGAAAGTTTGTTCTAAAGACAGTCATAATTTTGAATTGGAGCTGCAAAAGTATGGGGACAATAAGGATGAGACAAGCAAATTGTCCTCATCCATCCATCCAACCATCCAGTCCATTTATACAGCTGCACATATTTTAACCAAATCTGGGTATCTCCAATCAGAGTAAAAGACATATAAAATCATATTAAAAGTATAAAACTAAGCCAAATAAAACATTAAAACAAAAACCTGGAGTCAAATCATTTATTGCTATTTTATATAGCACTGAAAGAAGGTTTACATATGTATACACAGAAGACCTATACAAGAAAGATCTAAATGTACCTGATAACCATGATAGTGCAGTCATTGACCTAGAACCAGACATCCTAGAGTGTGAAGTAGGCCTTAGGAAACTTTACTAACAACAAAGCTAGAGGAGGTGATGATATTCCATTCCAGTTTAATTATTTAAGATCCTAAAAGATGATGCCGTGAAAGTGCTGCACTCAATATGCCAGCACATTTGGAAAACTCAACAGTGGCCACAGGATTGGAAAAGATCAGTTTACATTCCAATCACAAAAAAGGGCAATGCTGAAGAATGTTCAAACTACTGTACAATTGCACTCATTTCACACGCTAGCAAGGTTATGCTCAAAATACTACAAGCTAGGCGATGTGAACCGAAAACTACCATAAGTACAAGCTGAGTTTCGAAGAGGCAGAGGAACTAGAGATCAAATTGCCAACATTGGCTGGATAATGGAGAAAGTAAGGGAGTTCCAGAACGTCTACTTCTGCTTCATTGACTACGCTAAAGCCTTTGATTGTGTGAGCCACAACAACTGTGGCAAATTCTCAAATCTCCTGACAAACCTATATATACACTAGTCAAGAAGCAATAGTTAGAACCTGACATAAAACAACGCAGTTGGTGTGAGTTTGAGTGTACTCTGCGGGGGGCAGTGGAGGACTGGCATGCTGTGGTCCATGGGAGTTGCAAAAGATTGGACACAACTTGGCGAGTGAACAACTATATAAATCTGATATACATGCTAAATAGTATACAACACAGTTGAAGAATACCCATTTGGGAAAGGCTGCTCCAGAGAATTGGGCACCACCAGGGTTAGATTATAAGAAAAGACTTTAAAAATAATTTAGTGACATGAGCTCTCCAGCAGTAGATTATTGTAAGGAGATGATTGTCCCTTTGTTCAAGATTTGAGCAGGATTAGGGTTGTAGCAGTTGGTGGTTGGAGTTGCTGTTTTTGGGTTTCATTTAATTGCTCTTCTTCTAATATTGAATCTTTGCATACTTTGTCCAGTCTTTTATTTGTGTGCTCTGCATTCATTACTTTTCACTCTGACAATTTCCACTGATTATTAAATATTACCTTTTGATAAGAACAGTTTTTAAAATAGCATTTAGCAGAATCCCACAGAATAGGGCTGGTAACTATAATAAACACCTTCTCTGAACTGCATTTCTCAGATTTTGATGAAGACCAGCTCTTTCCAAACTGCATCTTCCAAATAAACTGGACAAGAATTCCCATTGCCATTACCCACTGACATGATGGTTAAAGATGATAAGAGTTATATCCAGGCTGATGTGAATGTTAAAATGCAAGACCAGTAAAAGGGAAATTGGATGGTTGAATTCAAGCATTCTAGTCCATATTTTGGCTTACATGAGACTCGAAATGGTTGGAGCCAAAACAGTGTTGTTTTTACAAGCTTAAATGATTCAGAGAATAAGCCAGCAAAAGATATCCTTATAAAGTATTGTTATGTTTCATATGTTTCATTAATATAATAGTAGGTGTATGTAGAGTGCTGTTAGTGGGTGAGTTAGATATTTGGAAATCTATCTAAATGAGTATTTGACTTTGATCGTATGGTTTGTTTTAGAACAATGGTGGAAAAGTACCATAGCCCTACTTAGTTCACCTTGCCCTTTCAAGACAGCAAGAAAGGAGGAGGTGGGCATTTATATCCCAACAACCCTTTGCCTACTCCCTTCCTCCTGTTGACCACCTAATAAGCCTATTCAGGTTAGGTGAAGAATTAATCTACCTTGGAAGGCATATATGGGGTTCCTCGACCAACTATTTTAGACTAAAGAAGCTGCTTGGAGAAAGAGGAAATTATAATGTGGTCTTCTGATTTCTTAAGTATGTGTAATTTCATTTTGTGATAAAAGCCCAGCCTAGCCCAGTTTTCCTTCACCACAGGCAATTTTAAGGTGTGTGGACTTCAACTCCCAGTAGATATGTGGACGTCCATTTTCCCATCATCTGGCTAGGGAATTCTGGTAGCTGAAGTCCATACATCTTAAAGCTGATAAGGTTGAGAAACTCTGGCCTAGCCTAAGCTAAGTAAGGGAAAGTCTGCTTGTCATACCCAATACTAGACCAAAAATATGACAAAATCTCATTACCTATTTAGCATCCCTCTTCTTTTATTTTTCCTTTCCAGGATTCCGAAACTTACATATTGATGACCAGATAACTCTTATCCAGTATTCATGGATGAGCCTAATGGTCTTTGCGATGGGATGGAGATCTTACAAGCATGTCAGTGGTCAAATGCTGTACTTTGCTCCTGATCTAATACTAAATGAGTAAGTATGAGTTATGGTTTTGTATATATTCATTTTTTCAATTTGTTTGTTTGTTTATTAAATTTGTATGCCACCCATCTTGCCCAAAGGCAATTTTAGGAGGCTTAACACCAAGTAAAAACAATAGGATACAACACTAAAAGATTAAAATAATATTTACTCAAAATCCTCAAAGTTGGGGAGGAAGGGAGCAAGGTACACACGGTGTGGAGATGGAGTCTTGTCTCAGTCTATTAACCAACTCTAGTACAGTGTGCCCCTGTCGGGGCCCCAGGTCAATTGGCAAAGCCAAGTTTTCAAGTTATTTTGGAAGGCCAAGAGGATAGGTGCAGATCTTCCTCTGGGGGGGTGGCACACAATGTTCCAAAGGTCAGGAACCATGGCAGAAAAAGGCAATTAATTAATAACCTGCTTTTCTTTGTCTAAAACGTTAAATGTGGCCAACGGTTCAAAATAAAAGATAAACAATGATATTCCAATAAAAGCAGCTGAAATTATTATGACTCTTAATTGATTTAATTGATTCTTAATTGATTCTTGCTTTCCTTGTTTGTATATTATTTTTCCCAATGTAGCACTAGGTAGCTAAAATGGTTTAACGGTGCATCATTGTCATTAAAATAAGTCAGTCTCTAGTATAATATTAAAAGTGTGTTATGAGTGAAGGAACTGTGATCAAGACAAGGCATTATTGCCAAGCGCAAAAGACCAGATCAACACATAAAAGTTCAAATTAATTGATTTATTGCTGAAGCCTGTACACAAGAATCTTTTCAACTAAGTCAGCACCTGGTGGATGCTAGATAAGGTTCAGTGGCCTTATCTGGAGTCGCTATGTAGCCACAAATGCACTAAGGGTGGATTGGATTTAGTGCGTTTGTGGCTACGTAGTGACTGTAGGCTAATCCCTCTTTTCACCTCTCCCCTGGCTCTGCCATCTCTTCTACAATTATTAAGATAAAGCAAGTTTTCATTTAAATGTTGAAATAAATTTGAGTGTGGTTTCTAGTTTCATATTCTCCACACCAAGTACTTCCAACAATACTTGGTGTGAAGGTGAGAAAGCATAGACTTATTTTTTGAAAGTAATATATTTTGGAGGCACTAGTTAATCTCCTTGCTCACTCACAAAAGTGTGATCTAACACAGCAGAGCTGGAGCCCTTGTTTTTTTTATACATCTTCATATGCATATTTGCCTGCCAGCACATTCAGACCACATCATGTTAGTGCATGGCTCAGATAATTTGGCCTTTGTGACCCTTGTCCTTCCCCTCAGTCCATTAGCAGCTTTAGCAATTTGTTTTATCAGTGGCTGCAGTGCAGAATCCAAAGCAGTTGAATGTGTGTGATTACAGTTGTTCTTTGTTGCAGCAATTAACAATTGTTCAGCCACCCTTCTCTGTCGAAAGCCAAGCTGATGTTTCAGTAAGGTTGGATTGGGTTTTCAAAGTTGGGTGTGTGGGATTTTTTAACATCTGTTATTCAAAGTACTCCATGAACAGATTTGCAATTGTGGAGGAGATTGGCAGTCCCACTAGGAGATCTTCTGATTGATTGCTTGTACAGACTTTGTGGGAAGGTGAAGTGAAGGTGACATAAATTGCATTGACACATAATTCCACCAGGCTCATGATTTCATCAACAGTCAGTGTGATATGCTGCCTCAAATCTTCATTCTTCTGCAATCTGGCACAAGTAATATTTAGGGACTGTCGGATGGGGACATTTGTGAATAAAGATGTAACATCATAGCTCACCAATTCCTCTCTGTTGCTTATCATCACTTGTGATATTCTGTCCACAAAGTGTTGAGTTTTGGATGTGGTGCTCACTATTGCCCATTAATAGTCTAGAGTGTGCTTTAGGAACTTGGCCAATTCATAAGTGAGGGAATCTGTAAAATCCACAATTGACCTTAGTGGGATCCCTTCTTTATGTACCTTCAGGAGGTCCATATATTCTGGGGATATATAATCATATATTCTTGGGTTTGATTCTAAACTGAAGCGAATCACCCAGCTTTTCTTTTCGAGAACAGAGGAGTTGGTATGTGTCTTTTTTCACTTTGTTCATGACAATGGTGACATTTGTTTATCAATCTGAATGTAAGGACCTTCTGTTATTTTGAGATCATTTTGTGGACATAATCTGATTTGTCCATAACCATTTTCACATTGCCCTTGTCAGTTTTCATCACTACAATGGATTCACCATGTTTTATGTTGTTTAAAACAATCAATTCAGGTTTTAATAAGTTGGAGTGGTTGGTTGGCCTCCTGCATAGAATGTTTGCTACTTGAGCATGGGTTGGACCAACAGTTTCTTGTGGAAGTCTTTCAAGCACCACTTCAATTTGCGGACTAAAGTGTATGGGGGAAATGTTGCTGTTTGTAACGGTGAAACTCAGCCCTATTGAGAGCACTCTTGTTTCCTCAGCAGTTAGCACTTTGGATAACAAACTCTTGACTGTGTCGCACAAAGTGGGGCTTTGTGGAGAGTTGTGCCGTGCCAACAAAGCATCAAATTATGTTACTTGTCACTTTTTACATATATTGTGCTCTTGATCAGGCACTGCATGTCACTATCAGTTCATCCGATTTTCCTGTAGTAAGGGTTTGTTGTAAAGTATTCCTGGTGTTCAGCTACTGTGTCCATATTCCTTTCAGCTTTTCACAGATCTCATGCAAATGTAACCTGAGAAGTTGTCGTTCAGCCCTTTTTGTTATAAGCCAAGATTGTGCACTTCCTCCGGGTGGCTTGATCTTCAGGCATTTCAGTGTCAAACCTAACTATACGCAATGTAGTGTGAACCCTTGGTGGTTGATGTACCTTCCTTCCATCTTTGCTAAGTTTATTTATTTTATTTATTTATTAAATTTATATGCTGAAGTTGATTAACTTTAAAATTTATATGCTGAAGGGGATCAACTCCCCTGCTTGTCTCCGGACAAAACATCTGTAAATATTGAAATAAATTTGAGTCTGTGGTTTCTAGTTCCATATTCTCCACACCAAGTACTTGAGAACACAAAGAATTGGTTTTTGAAAGCAATATATTTCAGAGACCCTGGTTAATCTCTTTGCTCACTGGCAAAAGTGAGCACTTTTGCGAGTGAGCAAAGAGATTAACTTCTATCCCCAAAATATTTTGCCTTTAAAAAACAATTCTGTGCATTCTCAAATACTTGGTATTGTAGAGTTTTCATTTGTTGAGTTGGTAGTTTGATCAATATTTTAGGTGATGCCTTAGCAGAAATCAGTTTTAGAATAGTGGGCTGGGAACTAAGCACATGGCTATGTCAGTTTGGGAAGTGATTTCGATTTTTATGCATTATCATGTAACGTTCCCATGGATAGCTTATATGCAGTGCATTGATCATTGTGTTCTGACTATCTCAGACCAGGAGAGATTCTGGTGAGGGAACCAGAAATATATAAAAGGGTCTTCATCCATAAAAAATCTCTTGGATCTTCAAAATAATGGCTAAATCTGAGAGCAATTCAGTCTCTTGTAGTTAGAAGGCAGCATCATTCATAATTAGCATTTTGCCATTGCTTAGTTGAGATGGACTATTTTCAACATCCCATTTTTTTTCTTTCTTGCTTGCCTTCTGATGTAGCCCATTACTGTATTGCTCCTTCACAAGAATGACAGAATATTATGTATATGAAGATATACATATGTTAAGTAAGCAGAGCTTGTATAAACAACCTATCCCTGATATGTTGGGACTACAACTCCCAGCATGTCTATATTATCTACTAGGCACCATAGCCACAAAGTCAAAGAATTACAACATGTTTTCATTCAGAAATATGAAAATAACAGTAAAATAAAATTTTGACGAATCTAAAGTTGAATGTATTTAAATTATTATTATATTAGACATGTACAATACTTATTTTGACTTCTTTTCTGCAACTTACTGAAGAATATAGAACCAAGGAATATCTTTATAATTTTAAATTTCTGGATTACTACTGTAATGGGACCTGTGTAATAAACATGTTCAGTAGTGAGATGGGTGGCATATAAACTCAATAAATAAATAATACCTACAGATTCTCCATATTAGAGAATGCTGGTTTAAGACAATCTTTCCAGCTCAGTCTCTTTGCCACTGAATCTTGATTCTGGTTTGCTGTAAGAATTATACTGAGCTTCTATTCTAAATAGTACCATATTTCAAAGTAAGGACTTTAAAGAACCTGCAAGCTTGATACTTATTTTTTTAGCTTTTTCTTTTCTTTTCTGGGGGATGCGTAAGACAGAGGATGAAAGAATCATCATTCTATTCCCTATGTCTGTCCATGTGGCAAATTCCACAGGAGTTTGTCAAGCTACAAGTAAGCTGTGAAGAGTTCCTTTGCATGAAAGCCCTGCTCCTCCTGAATACAAGTAAGCTACATCTGCCATTTCCCTTCTTTATGCAAAACGTTATTACATTCTATCTGTATCATTAATTCAAATGCCTGGATGAAAAGAAGCAGAGTTTTCAGTAACTTTATAGAATCTTGTGCAAAGCATCTGCAGATCAATTCATTTATCTCTAAGACCACCCTGTCCCATTAGGAGGTGGGCTCATGTGAAGAAAATAGTCTGCCAGTGTTAACACAGTAGATTCAGTCAGGGCAAGCTTCCCAGGGAAGCAGAAATATGGGCCTTGGCTCAGCTTTCTGCCTGAAAAATATCTCAGCTAAAAGCAGAGAATAAGTGGGTGGGTGGATGGATGGATGGATGGTTTGACCCAGAGCAGAAGGTTTCAGGAAGGTTACAATAGAGTAAAGCTCATATGTATATATGTATATGCATACACACACACACATGCAGTCATGTGAAAAAGAAAGTATACCCTCTTTTGAGTTCCTTAGTTTTACATATCAGGACGTAGTGAAAATCATCTGGTCCTTAGCAGTTCTTAAAAGGAGGTCAGTACAACACCACGTCATCATTCATTTTACAAAATGAAAGCCAAAATGGAGAAACCATTTGTGAAAAACTAAGTACATCTTTACTTCCATAGGTATGAAGAGGCTAAGTAGCAGTCAGTTTCTGTTAATCAAGTGCTATTGATCAAATCGATCATCAGTAAGTGTGACTACCTCTATCAATGCTGAAGTTTTAGGAGTTTGCTGGTTTTCCAGCATTGAGGTGTGTGTTAACATACACACACATATGTTAATACAGTGCCAAAGAGTAAAGACATCAGTATTGGTCTTAGAGAAGCAATTATTGCTGCCCATAATCTGGGAAGAGTTCTAAGACCATTTACAAACAATTCAAAGTCTCTCATTCTACAGTGAGGAAGATTATTCACAAGTGGAAAATATTTAAGACAGTTTCCAATCTTCCCAGGAGTGGATGTCCCAGCAAATTCACCCTAAGGTGCAAAGCTTAGAGAAATTGCAAACAATCCAAGAGTGAATCTAGGACTCTGCAGGCCTCAGTTAGCATGTTAAATGTTAAAGTTCATGACAGTACAATGAGAAAAAGACTGAACGAGTATGGTTTGTTGGGAAGGGTTGCCAGGAGAAAGCCTCTTCATGCTAAAAAGAACATGGCAGCATGACTTAGGTTTGCAAAGTTGCATCTGAATAAATCACAAGACTTCTGGAATATTGACCACAATGCACAGTACCACGTTTGGCGAAAACCAAACACAGCATAACAGCACAAATATAACAACCATCAAGTACAGTGGTGGAGGGGTGATGATTTGGGCTTGTTTTGCAGCCACAGGACCTGGGCATCTTGTAGTCATTGAGTTGACCATGAACTCCTCTATATACCAAAGTATTCTTGGGTCATATATGAGGCCATCCATCTGACAACTAAAGCTTGGTTGACATTGGGTCATGCAACAGGATAATGATCCCAAGCACAACCAGCAAATCTACAACCGGATGGCTGAAGATGCTGCAATGAACCAGGCAAAGTCCAGACCTCAACCCAATTGAAATGCTGTGGCAGGACTTCAGGAGAGCTGTGCATAAACAATGCCCACAACCTCAATGAACTGAAGCAGTATTATAAAGAAGAGTGGGCCAAAATTCCTCCACAACAATGTGAGAGACTGAGAAGTCATACAGAAAATAATTACTTCAAGTTATTGCTACAAAAGGTGGTTCTACAAGCTACTGAATGATAAGGTGTACTTAGTTTTTCACACATGGTGTCTCCATTTTGGCTTTCTTTCTGATAAACATATGACGTGGTATAATATGTTGTGGATGTTCATTTGTATTGACCTACTTTTAAAACTGTTAAGGACCAGATTGTTTTTACTATGTCCTGATATGTAAAACCATAGAATTCAAAGAGAGTGTGCTTTCTTTTTCACACACGTGCTATCTGGTCTATTTCCCCTAACCCTCTGATGCTAGTGGGGTGGAGTGGATTTCTTGAATTGTTCTGAGCAGATAGATTAAGTCTTTGGAAAATGGTGTATGATGTATCACCATAACAACACTATGCTGCTGTTGGATCCATGCTTCCCAGCACTCTGAATAAGATATGATGGCTGTGAAAGTACTTGGGAATATATTGGGGCTCTCCTGTCCTCTCAGGTAGCTCTTTGGAATGACATAGCTGTCTTCAGCTACAACAGAGTCCTGGAAAAGTCAGATTCTATGTGCTCCAAAAGATCCTTTTTGCATTGGAATCCAAACTTTTCGCTACATTGAGCAAATAATTCCATGTTGTCCATCACTCTTCTTGGAAAGTCATCAGTTAATTTTGCAGATATTGGTATCTCCTGCATGGAAATATGACTAAGGATTTATTTATTCTTTATTTCCAATGAGGTGAAAAAACCATGATCTCAGGGTAGAGGAATCAGGACAAGGTGCTGAGTGTCTTCTATGGGAGTGGGTAGCCTGCATTTTCTTCTCATATGTATCATCATTTTTAGATGACAAGAGAGTGCTGGGTGGTGGGGAAACATGTGAAAATGACAAGAGGGGCTCATAAAACATGCATACAGGGCTAGAATTGAGAAGACAACAACAGACAGCAAATGCCGCCTCTGCAAAGAAGCTGAAGAAACAGTG
>JANHZU010011079.1:199511-210327 GCA_032468055.1 Acrochordus granulatus | reverse complement strand
GCTTACTGATGACGCGCAAGGTTTGGCACGAAGTTTCCTCGTCTCATGAGTCACGGCTCGTCTAGCGGAATATTTTTCGATTAAATTTTTTGCTCGTCCTGCGAGTTTCTCGCCCTGCGAGTTACTCGTCTTGTGAGGCACCACTGTATTTATAATACAGTTATTCCAGAAGACTGTCGAAATAACTTTGATTTAGCTGAAATCCTTTTAAAGTCAGCCTGAGCCAATAGTCCCTCTGCATATCTGTGCTCTCAACAACTCTCCCAGCACATTCACATCAAAACTGATAGGAATTCTACACCCCCATATTTGAAGTTATATATTAGGCGAAATCAATGCATTTAAAATTTATTTAATCTGCTTTCTGAATAAATGTGTACCTTCATTTTTCTATTCCTTCCCAATGCAATTGCCTAAATTACTTTACTTATTAAACAAATGAGAGAAGTTGTACTTGTTTTATGTGATTCTAATAGCCAATTAGTGAACCATGCTGTGTAGTTTTGATTAAATAAATTAACTAGTTGAAGAAAATTATTGCTCAGTACTGTTAAGCATTAGATACCAATTAAGAAAAGTTCCATTCAGAATGAAAAGATTTACAATGAACAGTAAATAAGTATTTATATCAATATTTTTCAACAGTGCACTGTGCTCTCATTATTACAATAGAGTTTGAAGGGTGTAAGACATTGACAAACACCTACCATAGGAGATTGGAAACTACATGGCTTATCCTTACCTGAGGTAGTTCTTTAGCCCACTTGTTATAGTTTTATTGTCCCAAATTTCCAAATCAATGTCCATATCAGGAGAAGATTTAGGAGCTATTAAAGAGAGAGAGAGAAGCTGCATGATTCCATTTCCCAGTGGAATATTGGGTACTACTACTAGGAGTGTCATCATTTGAAGCCATTAAAAGTTGTACATGCAGTATTGGGAAAAATAAACTCACCATTAACAATATCTTATATAGTTGGGAACAAGAAGTAGTGTAATTGACAACCTATATGCAATTCTGTTCTAACACAGGTCAACTACTGATATGGCTTACTTGCTGAAAATATTTTTATATTGCACTTCTTTCAAAAAAATGGAAAAAAAAACGTAATATAATGGGTCAACAAATGGTTGTTAGAGTGGTCATCAGAAACTTTCTTAGGAATATATCTAAGCAATATCTACAGTTTGATCTGGAAATGATCTGACCATGATAAAGAATAGGTCCTCCATATCTAGATCATGTTCTCTGAAATTAAAGCCAGATCTACATACTATCTTTCATGAGCATGGCAAAATAACTTGGGACATACCCCATGGATTATTTTTGACTTTGGCCTTGGGGCATGGAAATTGATGATCTCAGCACAAGAAGACCAGTGACAAGGTGAAGAAGTTCCATGAAGGCTAGTTCCAGACAACATGGCAGATTGTGTGCCACCAGCAGCCCCAGTCTGATTCATCTATCTCCAAGAAAGTAATACAAGCTACTGATAAGGCATCAAATAGATTGTGGCCATTCTTCCCCCTGCCCTTGGTATGGTAGCTGATGGAGGACCCAAAACTAGGAGGGCTCATCTCAGACAGGGAACGTCTTCTTGGGTGTTTGGTTGCAGAGCCGCCTGCCTGGTCTATGTGCACAAAGGATGGGGTGAATATCGGGAAGGGAAAGATTTGATGCACCTTGACTGAGTCAATGGGGATATGCCAAGAACACTGATGGCTCTGTAGCTCAAAAAGAATTAAGGGAATGAGTGACATAGACAACATGGATATAAATCCTCCTAACCTTTACAGTTATCAGAACTCCAGGTACTGAAACTGGATGCAAAGGGATACTGAATTGACTCATGAGAAAAACTAGTTAAAATGTGGAATTTGCTATAAGCACTTACAATGAATAGCCATCAACTGAAAGCCTTTAAAAAAGGATGCCACAAGTTCATGGAAGAACATTAATGGCTATTAATAGCATCACTCATTTATTAGTTTCTGAATCACAGGCAGAATGCATTACATACTGGTTACTAGGAAGCAAGAATGAATAAAGCTCTCCAGCTCCCATCATATCCATCCAGTTGGCCACTTCATGATACAAAATGCTGCACAACATGAGCTACAGCCTGACCATCAGGGATTTTATGTTCCTTCTCTACTGCCAAGCCATAACTGCTAGCAGTGTCACTGGCAATTCATTCATTTTCTGTCACTGTTTGATTATCTTATATAAATACCAAAATGTTCCAGCATTTCAGAAGATTAAAAATCTGTACTAGATATTGAATATGATTACCTAGTAACCTTCATTTTTATTTGAAGTTTAAGGCAGTATTTTAGAAGTTATAGTTATATGAAATAATTTCCCAATATTTTGTTATACTGTGTCTGGCAGCTAACAACAGAAATTTGTTCATAATTTCTTGAGTTGCGTTACATTGTATGTCTTGGAGAACATGGCCATGAATGAATGAACTAATGAATAGTTTGTCATGCATTTCCCCAAAATTATCTCCAAAATGTCTCTCAAAAACTGTGGACCAAAATGACAACCAAAACAGGAATTTTGCTACCAGAAATGGTAATATGTACTAATTGGAGTACAATCTTTCCAACATAATCTAGAAAGACTGGTTAATATAATGCAATTTTAAAAGACAGAATGTCACATATGAATTATTTTACAATCAATGTTGATGACTTTCCAAAATAGAAATAAAAATAATTTTATCATATGAAGAATTCAGGTTGACTCATATACTTAAAATCTGAGGTTCTCTTCCATGTAGAAGTGCTATTTTATGTGATATAAGAGTATTGTTTTGCATAATAATGAAGTAGTTCCTTTAGTTGTAAATGTTTGGACATAGAATATTGTTCTTGGTTGATATGATCTTATAATGTTCTTATATTTCAGCTTAACATTACAAATTTTATATACACACTCAAAGTATATTATTCTGTTTTTATATTATTTTACTAATGACAATGTTTCATCAGAATAATACTGAAATCAAATTTAAAATAAAAATAGTTACAAGAAATGGGAAATTTTTAAGATTTCAGCATTTATGACTAACACATTTATTTATTTAACACATTTTTATGCTACCAATCTCCGAAAACTCTAATTATCTTATCAAATCAATAAATTTATTTGCAAATTTAATGCTAGTCATTTAGCAATTGAGGAGTTTGATTTGTTGACAAGGGATTTCTCATTTGAATCCAAGACATTATTTATTTCAGCCAGCTTCCTTTGGTCCAAACAGATATACAAGAAAAGAACTAATATTTTCTTTTCATTCAACTGATATATTGGCAGGGTTCTCCTCCTTATCTTTTTTCATATGTAAATGGGAAATAGTAGCGAGCAACCAGAATGCATATATGGAAAATTTAAGTATCAAAAAAAGTTAAGAGACGTTTTCTCCCCTGAATTTCTTCTTTCACAGGAACATGTCCAATAATAAACAGGGCTGTTGGATAAGTACAAGTTTATTCTGCTTGTAGATTCTAGTTGAACACACAAGAAAACATATTTTGAAGTACAATGCACAAATTGCACATCTCAATAGTCTTACAGAAAATGGTGTTCATCAGCTTCTGCACTTTGGAATTGACACCCCCTATTCGGTACAATCCCAGGATTGTGATACCTTCAAAATTAAATTAGAAAACAGTGTGGTTAGACTATCTCCATTAGGAATGCTTCAATATCACTTATTTACAATTTACTTAAAATATTTGCCTTGTCACCTTGCCACTGTTGATGCATGGTTATTACATGAGCAGAATATATTGTCACCTCATTCACAAAATCATATGACCTGACTGCATTTGTGAGGCATATTTCCCTTCCATATCCACAAGTAAGTTCTATTACTCTTTACAATCTGGTCACATGACAATAGAGCCCCAGATTAGAATAGGAATGACAAAGGCAGTGAAGTGTGGTGGCTTTATGTTGTCAGTTGATCAGAATATACTGAGCGATTTGGGATTGGTCATTCCCTGAGCCTTGGAATCATGTTTAAATTGGTCAACTGGGATGCTGGGATGACTGAAGAGACTTCAAGAGGTACAGAGAGGGTGGCTGGTGATGACATAATATCACTGAAAGCCAAAAGCCCAAACTTTTAGATTAATTTGGGATTTTATTGAGTGAACCCCCTGATAAAAAGCAGCCTAATGTTTTAGAGAGAATGAGATGTAGAGGTGAAATGCAAGGTACTCATTGCTTTCATTAAAACCTCTCCAAAATAAAAATTACAGGGGATTGAAGTCCAACATTTTCTACTTCCCAAGGAAAAAAAAAACACAGGTATGCTGGTGATCAATAGTTAATACTTTAGGGTTCAATTAATATTTTGTAAGAAGCCACACCACAAACTCAGACATTTTGAGAACAGTCAAGTCTGCAATCCCATCAAGACAGACTTTTTCTTCAAACGGAGAACTTGTTTTCAAACTTTTAAATATGCTCACTAGTCCCCAAAGGATAAGGATTAATTTAATTGCAGTGTTAATTAATTCATTATTTAATTGTGGGGTTTAATTACAATGGTTTTTATAACATCAGCAAGTCAGCACTTTAGAACATACCTCTTGTTTCTATTGCATGAATGCATTTTCTTACAAAATTAAAACCAGCTTCATTTAGGAATGCTATCAAAAGAAAGGACAAAAATAATATGCCATTATTCATCAAGCAAACCTGAAAACCAAATTCATTTCGCTATCAAAGTCACTGCAGCATTGGTGAGGCTTGTGTAATAATAACAGTTAGAAATCAAGTAACTTTTCTTTACAGGAGACAATTAGCATTAAAGAAAAAGCATTCATTATTATCATTATCATATCATCAGACTAGTAGGAAGAACCATGGTTTTAGGCTAAAAAGGAAACCACTCCTAGGCTGTTATTAAGAAAACAACTGGACATGTTTGTGATGTCACCACAAGTTGAGTTCAACTGGAAGAAAATTACTTAACATTTGGACCATAATTTATACAATTTATAATTATTGTGTTCTACTTCTTAGTTTTTCTCCTGAAATGTAAAAGAAAACCAGTTAAACTGAATTTTTTTGAAAAAAGATAAAAAGTAAGCAATGAACTCAACCAGCAACAGCACCTATTATTCCATCCTTACTAATATGGCACACTTTTTTGCCAAATGAAACAAAAGAAAGAAAATAGATGGCATTATCTAGCACCATGTTTTTCAACCTCAGCAACTTTAAGATATGTGGACTTCAATTCCCAGAATTCCCCAGCCAGCATGTTCATGTACTTCAAAGTTGCTATGATTAAGAAATAACCGATCCAACAGAATATTATAGCCCTTTTAGTAATGGCCTCCCAATTTCTGAGAGTCACAAGTGATGTCATCTTAGAAGTCAGACCAACCTGAAACATTTTACTTCAATCCACTATATATTTATTGTTGCTTTTAAAAATCCCACCTCTAACTCGAATCCCTGGCGTTCAATTGCTAAGAAGGTAATGTGATTTTAACTGGATATTAACCAGAGTAGTTTATACTATTATCCTGAATAATTTTCATCTGAATGGAACTTCACCAACTTGAAAAGGGAAAACTTCAATCAGGCATAAATTAATTACTTACCTACCATGCATAATGCAGAAAGAGGTTCATGAAAGGCCCAGAAAAATGAATGTAGAGAAATCGAAAGCTTAGCATTGGATCTGAAACATTTAACTTTCTTAAAATCAAGCCCATTATGCTTACTTTTAAAAATGTATCTATCTCTGCTGGGAAAGTGCTTGATAAAATAAGTGTCCTGTTTTAGAATTCAAGAAATAAATCCATACAATTCAAGAGTATATGGTGGGAGCAGAGGGTTATGTCATGATAAACTAATTAGAAAAGATGAAATGTCAGGCTCAATTGTACTTGACATCCATTCACAGGGGGAGATAAAACAGGCTATTACCAACCCTTGAAAGGTAAACAGCATTCGCAAACATGTCTTAGCAACTTCAATAGGTAGATTTATTTCTGTAAGATAAACTTCATCGGTATTTTAAAAGCCTTCTGTGGCTCATTGTGCTCATGAGCTGAATTAAGTAAAACCAAAGCAATGGCTCTAGCAGAAGAGGAACAGGCACAAGACACAAAACAGGAAGACTTCCTTCCCACAAACACCATCTTTCATTTTTCTTCCCATTAAAAGTTTTTAAAAATGCTAGGAAGGCATTCTTACTGTTAAAAAAGTTACCAAAACATTCAACGTGCCATTTATATGAACATCATCATCAAAAGTTTTAGATTCTGGATCATTTTTAGATAACCAGTGACTTGTACTCTCCCACAGACATTTGGGATTATTATCTAGTTTCAATGGAATTTTTTCATCTAATTGAAGTAACCTTAAATTTGAAAAATATCAGTATTTATTAACAGTTGATCACATTTAGTCAAATAAAGTTCTTTTTTATTTGGGAATATGGATGTAAGATTAAGCATCTAAGTGGGGATGAGTTTGTTTAAACTACTTTAGTATGACTTAGTATAAATCACAGGTTAGGCCCTAACCAGTAAGTATGGCTCACCAACACAACCAGCCATAAGAGCCTATTGCCCTTAGTTGCAACCTGTATTTTACCATGTTTCTAAGTACAATTTCATGAGGGACTTTGTAAAAGGTTTTGGTGAGATTCAGATAGAGTAATCAAAATCTAATTTCAGATGGATGTTATTTTAAGGTGGGAGTATGCAAATTTGTGTGTGATTATGTATGTGTGCTCAAGTAAACGAAATGAGCTATTGGATGAAACCTTTTCCCAACCTTGTCTAGGAGAAAAACTGTGGAAACTTTTGTCAACTTTTAAGCTGAAAAGAGCAAAAATATGTGAATG
The DNA here is from genome assembly GCA_032468055.1 of Acrochordus granulatus. Lineage (NCBI taxonomy): Eukaryota > Metazoa > Chordata > Lepidosauria > Squamata > Acrochordidae > Acrochordus > Acrochordus granulatus. The sequence goes on along the minus strand of JANHZU010011079.1, from coordinate 203,446 downwards.
ACTGGGAAATAAGCAATGAGGCACGAAAAAATAGCCATGCCTTAGTTTGGCATCTTCTGAATATTTCTATCAGCAGTCATCTTAATATCAACCCGCTCACAAACTGAAGTCTTGTTGGTTGAGAAAATTTTGTGTTTTCCTCTCATGGGAACAAAAAGAGGGTGGAATATTATTGAAGGAAAAACATTTAAGATGAAAGGAAAGACTTCTCTTTTAATCCCTGTCCCAATTTTCTTTCAAGGTGAAATTATTTTGCTGAAAAAAAAGCAGACTAGAAAAACCCTATGATACCTACTCCATAGATGTTTCCAAAAATACAGTAAAATATTTTCCTGCATAGTTAGAAAGCCCCAATATAGTAACATTTTGCTTGTAAATTCTTTTTCCAAATTCTGAAAAAATAACATATTTAGCCATAAAATAAGTTACTTTGCAGGTTCTAAACTTAGCTTATTTTGAATTAGCATGATAGGTAAATATAGCTGATAGTAACAGCAAACAATGATTGAAAACTCAGCTTAATAAGATTGTGTCCTTAAATACATGCAAATGCTTACACTGAAACATTTCATTTATGTTGGCTGGGCTATTTGAAAATAAATGAAACACTTCATTTATGTTGGCTGACTGGCAGAGGAAGACAGTCATATAAGAAAATAAGAAAAAAGCAGGAAATTTTAACAACTTTAAAAAAACTAAACACATAATAATTTCATATAATTAAAGTTCAACTTACTTTCTTCTTTCTTGCTAATAATAGCCGGTAGAGTATAAATCTAAAAAGTACAAATTTGTATTATCATGTAATGTAATTATGTGAAAATCAGATGAGACTATTTCATTTTTTTCTTATCAGAGTTCTCTGAATGCAGCTTAGCTGAGAAAGACAGAGAGAAGTAGTTTTGGGTATATTATGAGTATCTTCTGAGTTAGATTATTCTACCATACACAAGCTAATTTAGTTTTAGTTTTCTCAATAGATTATAGCACCTGAGCCTGGAAGCTAAGTATAGCCAGGCATGGTTAGTATTTGAATGGGGGATTAGGAGAGAATTCCAGGACTGTAGGCCGACTGGAAAATCACAGAAAAAGATAACTGCAAAATTAAAGTACTGAAGATGTTTATTTTACCTGATCAGCCAATTTTAATTGATAAACTTGAATTTATGAAGATATATTTCACTATTTTTACACTAACTCTGTTCTATAATTCTATCTCTTACTTTCTAATAGGTAAAAAGTCCTCAAAGAAATTAATATGTCCTTGTTGGACATTTGGTTTAAAACTTCTGATCTTATTTGCTAAGTTTTCAATTCCCCTCCCAATTCTTCATATCTTTTTCAGACTAAGCAATCTGAATTTGAATTAGATATTCTCCCTTTTTATGATAAATGTTACAATCCTTTTCATTTATTACAACAGCTAGAAAAATGTGGACTATGATGCAAAAATATCTGCATAAAATCTGCTTTTCCTCTTTATTTATTTTATTATTTATTTACTGGATATCCATCCATCCAAGTAGTATGATCAAGGCAGCTAACAACAAAATAAAAACATATCATTAATATTAACACATTTGCCAGTCCACTGCATGTATCTAACTTAATTTGTTAGCCCATAATATGTTTTTACTTTGAGAGCTCCACTGGCTTCCAGTTTGCTTCCATATGTACTTCAAGATGCTGATTATTAACTACAAAGCCCTATATGGCCAGGATATTTGAGGGACTACCTTACTTCCATCATTTCTCCCATCCCATTGTTATCATTAGGGGTACTCCCAAAATGTGACTTTTCTGCAGCTGCACCTGTCCTCTTGGATCATCAAACTATTCGAGGTTCAGCAGCTCCCAACTCCATTCTCATTTTGGAAAGTCTAACAGACCTGACTAGAAGAGTAACTGAGCCCACACTATTAGTGAATGGTATTTTCAAGAGCCACTTAATGCTAGTTGGCTGGGAATCGTATTTATATAAATATTTTAACTTTAATTCTTGTTAGACTACCCAAAGGCACTTTGGTGAGATGGGCAGCTGTATAAATCAAATATTACATGCAACTCTTATGAACATATCCTTTCATATACTTCCACAACAACCTATATAATACCAATTTATCTGTCTATCTAATTTCTATACCACCCATCTCACTTAAGTGACTTTGGGTGGTTTACAAATAAAAAAACAATGAAATGTAAAAAAACAAAATTAAAAAGAGAATTAAAACCAAGTTAAAATTAGAGGTTATAAATTTAAAGGTTAAAAAGTTAAATAGTGGTTGGAGCTCCTGCAAGCCATCAACCACCTCCAGAGTTACATATCACTCTTAGACCCCCATGCCAATTGGCAGAGCCAGGTCTTCAAGCTCCTCCTGAAAGCCAGAAGTGTGGGAGGCCCCCTTGACTCACCTTTGAGGACCAGATGTTCTATAGGGTGGGGACAACGGCAGAGAAGGCTCTCTTCCCTAGATCCCACCAGTCAAAATTCTTTAAGTGATTGGACCTGCAACATCTCTCTGCCTGATTGGGTGCAATGAGTCTATGTCATTGGGACAAGCCATGCCATTTTTAAACCCTTTATGGCTTTAAAAGTGATAACACCTTGAACTGGGTCTGGAAGCAATCTGTCATTCAATGCAGCTCACATAGCAGTCTGACATGAGCAACTCTAGGGGTGCCAAAAATGTCTTGTGTTGTTGCCTTTTGCACCAGCTGCAGCTTCTGAGTACTTTTCCCATTATTCCAACATACATTTTATCAATTTCATTCATCATAGATCCACCCTTTCATTTTCTTGCAAATACCTCACCAACTCAATTCCACAAGATCAGATTACTTTCTTCATTCTCATCCACTGCATTCTTCCCCTTTCTCTAAGTTTCATGGCCACCTAACATAACTTTTTCTTCATTTCCTTCATTTTTTAAAAAATCAGTTATTTCTTTTACATTTCAAAATGCAATGGGCCATAGATATTGTGATGTCTGCCCACAGTTTGTGACAAGATAGGTGGCTATATAAATAACTTTCAATATTTCTCTTTCTATTGTGTCTGTCTGTCTGTCTGTCTATCTAATATCTCTCTGTCTGTCTATCTATGTACAGTGTCTATCTGTCTATCCATATGTATGTATCTATCATCTACCTATCTCCATATACATACATACATACATACACAAATGTTTTTCTTACAGGTTCTTTTCCATCCATAGCTTCTAGCCAAAGTTTTCTGTTAGATTCAGAAAAAGCTTGTAGAGTAATGATCCCATGTCTATTTAAAAAAGAACACCACATATATAAATCAGAAACTTGGTTATTCACTTTTGTTCCTATGAATCTGAAGACTATATTAAATAAAAGGGCAAATAGAGAAGATGAAACAGTGTTAGGTATTATAGTTCAGCTGAATATATCTAAAAGAATTTCTTATCAGATAACTGCTTCTGTTCTTAATACAAAATGTTCTTGCTTATTGCAAGTTTCCTAAGTAGAGATATTCTAAGGCCAAAAACTTAATACATAAATAAAAGAGCAATGCAGAAAATAATGCTAAAATTAAAAAATCTTAAATAGTAAAAAATATGGTCAAAGAGGATTTTGGAAGAAGAGCAAATTCAAATTATATTATTTTTTGTTAAAAATATTAGTTTTAAAGACCATTATTTCTGACTATTTTTATCTTCAACACTTATTTTAAATCAGTGATGATTTTGATGTTATAAAATGATTTTATAGAGAATTATCTATTATTGAATGATAATAGATGCTTAGTATTGCAGACTTATTCATATGAGAATACACATATACATATACATCATAGACACACATACACGTGTGTGTGTATGAAACACATTCATGAGAGTATGTATGCAATCTTCCAAAATCATTATAGTCATGAATTCATAAAAAACAATATTTTCTATAATTTATAA
>JANHZU010011079.1:117254-128833 GCA_032468055.1 Acrochordus granulatus | reverse complement strand
GATCTAACCCTGCACAGTTGTAGCATCCCACAATCATGATTTGACTTTGCTTGTGAAAACTGATGGTGAAGTTGCAAGTGATGATTGTGTGAAGGTAAGATGCTGTGACATTCTAATTATGAGCTGATTACCAACTGTAACAATGTCATTACGAATTCAAATTTATGTAGAACAATAACAGTAACAACTTCAATATTAACTCACCATTCAGAATACAATACCACTTACAATTAACATCAATAAGAAGAAAAACGACAAAATATTTTTTTAAAATGACAATAGTAATTTCTGAGATCCTCCCCATTGGGCATATGATACTAGCAGGCCAGTGAGAAGGAAGGGACAAAAAGACACAAAAGACTACATCCACTCGTCCAGGTTCAAATTAACTGATTTATTGCTTAAGCCTATATACCAGAATCTACTCAACTAATAGTCCAACACCTTGAATGTTAGACAAGATTCAATGGCAATCAGGGAGGCTTGGATCTTGTGCATTTGTGGCTAGACTAATTCCTCTTTTCATTCCTCCTCCTGGCTCTGTCATCTCTTCTCCTACATCATCCAGTTACAGAGGATTTTGAGATCCTTATAAGTCAGTAAAATCATAGTTGCAACAAAAAACACTCACCAATGCTAATTTCATCATCTGTTTCAGCATCTCCAATGCATTCAAACTGAAAATCTTGAAGTGACTGGGAAAATTTTTGTACCGCCATTGAAAGATCTGTGAAATAAAAGAACAAACATTAATCTTGAGGTTCAACTCAGACTGTATTATTTCACTAATACAAGGAAAATTAAAAGTTGAAGGTTCAAAATACTGGCCACTACTTGAAAAAGTAATAGTCTATCTTTTGGAATTCCATAGCATTCTGAATCGTAACTTAGGAGTAGACATGTGTTTTCACAAATAACTTTCCAACTTTCATGTTTAAAATTAGCATTTCTTAGTTACATTACCAGGATACATACAACATGTACCATATATACTCATGTATACGCCATTCCTGAATAATAAGTCTTGAATTTTTAACCAAACTATTGTGAAAAATCATCCACATGTAAGTCGACCCTCAAAAATGTTGTATGTTTTATTTTCACAAGTGGCTCATCCACATATATTCCATCCACTTTTCATAGTATTTTGTTAAAATTTATTAAAAATTTGGGAGTCAACTTAACTGCCAATGGATTTATCTGTGAATACATAAGAGATATACGGGTACTTTAAAAAAATAATACTGTTAATACTTGCAGATAATCTGAACCCAATTCTTGGGATGTATTTTGGCATCAAAAATTTTCAAATTACTATATATGGTAAGTTTCTTTTTCTGTTATTTGAAATCTTCTTGTTCTTTGTATCCTGAATACAGAGCTTTTAAAGGATGGAGGAGTATAACATATATGTGTAATAAGTATTATCACACATCACAAAGTAGGCATTTGTTCTTGCTATGTAATTTGGAGAAGAGAGATAAAGGACTTTTTTTCTTCCTAGTACTTTCCTGCAAGTGCAGGATCCACTTTTTTTGGATTAACTGAGTGTTGATCCTTTGGCTGTGACAGGAACTAACCAACCAGCTTGTTGCCCAAGCCTGATGCTATGGCAGAGAGTAAGTGACTGGCCCAAAGTCACCCAGCCAGCTTTAATGACTAAGGCAGGATTAGAACTCACAGTATTGCAGTACCTTAACCATTAGACCAAACTGTCTCACTCTATATATGAAAGACTTGTTGTTTGCTAATAATGACTACAAGAAGCAGTAATATAATTCACTTGCAACCTCTGGCACTTTACAGAGTATAAACCAATTGCATAATCTCATAATCTTAAAATTCTACATTGGGAAATAGATACATGCAGATTTTTTTATAGATCAACCATTTTGAGTATGTAATGTTATGTTTCCCCACCCCACGAGACCTTCATGTACACCTTGAGACCAAAGCCGAAACATGTAGGAGTCCATCCCAATGTTTTGCTCTCTGCAGCTCTGCCTTCAGAAATACTGAAGAACCAGCTGTGAATTGAATTACGGTTATTAAAAACAGAAGCTCATCTGGTAGCCTTCTTCATGTGTTGAGCTACTGTACTATCTTATTTTTTGTAAAGGTATGTTTTTTATTTAAAAAAAAGCATTGAGTGAATGTTGGGCAAACTTAGTGGATACTTCTTCTTGTTTAAATGTATGAAAGTATGCACTGAAGAAACAGATCGTTTTTATTTCGCCAACTAAACATCTGAAAATTGACAACCAAGTGTTTAGTTTGTTTTGGCAGCAAACAATGACTCTTATTTTTTCCAACTGTTCCAGAAGGATGTGTGTTTTTTCTTAGAAGACTGTGAAGGATTCTTCAAATTAAAACCCAAGTCAGTTAAACAGTAGGCTTTCCTGAAAAGGTCACACTTGCTCCTACCCTGCCATCAATGATATGTGCTACTTCCCAAGGCCACACTGGAGAGTTCAGTTAAGGTAAAAGTAAAAGAACTATTTGGTCTCATAATTAACCGTGGGACCAGATATTTTCTTGGTACTGTATCCTCTTATCTGCCCTATAGAAAAAAAAAAACAGAAACAATGACTGTTGTGTCCATTGTTACTCTACACTACACAGGCCCATAAAACCAAAATGAACATAATTCTCTTCCCACACAGCAACCTATCAAAGATACTCGTTCTCAAACTCAGATGAGAAGACTATCTGAAATGGATAAAAATGCCTATATAATTCAGGAATATTTGGAATTAGCTCATCAGCAAAACAATTTGCTTTAAAAATGCTGTATGACATAGACTGACAGCTACCCAAAGTCACATCCATAATTTCTTTAATGAAAGTTTTAACTTAATCTCTTCGGCCTCTAGTGTTTTTTCTTTATCATCATCAGATACTTTATTGGCCAAACATGATTAGACACGCAAGGAATTTGACTCCATGTACTTGCAAGACAACAGTAAACAATATAACATAAACAATAAACAAAATTATATATTCAGCAGTAAAATGTACATCCAAAAGAAAAGGAAATATAGGAAAGTGTAGAAGTAGAACCACAACGTATTAATAAGTATTTATACACATTAGACAAAACTTCTAGATTAATTTAGAATTTCTTGCACTATAGTAAACACTGTGTCCCGCCAAATAATATGAGTTAAGTCTTCAGCTGAATGAAACCTGTCCATATATCTGGTTGTTTTGGTATGCAATACCCTATAACATTGTCCAGAGGGAATAGATTCAAACAATTTATGTCCAGGATGAGAGGAGTCTGAAGATATCTTTCCTGCCCTTCTCTTAACCCTCTTGATATACAGGTCATCCACGGAGGGCAGGCTAGCTGCAATTATTGTTTCTGCAATCTTTACTGTTCGTTGGAGTCTGTACCTGTCCTGCTTGGTTGGGGCACCTAACCAGACAGTTATAGAGGTACAAAGGACAGACTCAATGATTCCTCTGTAGGACTATATCGGCAGCTCTTGAGGCAGGTTAAACTTCTTGAGCTGGTGCAAGAAGTACATCCTCTGTTGTGCCTTCTTAATAATGGCACTAATGTTAGCCATCCATTTCAAATCTTGAAATTATATAGCTCTAAAACTTGAAGGACTATACTGCTGATACTGTTTTGCTAAATATAAGGGGATGAAATTGGAGGACTTTTCCTCAAGTTCACTGTCATCACAGTTTTGAGCATATTCAGCTCCAAGCTGTTGCAACTAAACCATAGGGCCAACTATTCAACCTCTCATTTGTACGCAGACTCATCACTGTCTCAAATGAGTCCAGTGATCCTTGTATCATGCATGGACTTCAGAATCTTGACAGAAGGTCTCTAGAGGTGCAGTCGATGTGGAAGGAAAACAGCAGCAGGATTGCACAAAACCCTGAGGAGCACCAGTGCTAATTATCTGAGTGCTGGATGTAATTTTCCTTAGCAAGCCTCACCTGTTGCTTCCTATCTATCTCACTTTTAACTGCTGCAATCAAAAGAATGCAAGGACCAAGAGTGTAGGTGTCTGAATTCACTCTAAGAATCTGATACATATTTTTAGCATGCATTTGCCTAAAAGTATTACAGAAGAAAAGCAGAATACAATGGAATAGTGACAGGTTAAACTATCAAAGAACAATGTTAAGTTAGAACAGATGCGAGGAAAATATATGAAAAGTATTTATAACTTTGCTAAATTTGGCCAAAATTGTAAAGTTGCCCAGAATTGAAGTCCATTAAGCAAAAAAAAGTAATGAAAGTTAACCTGGGAGAGAAAAAAACAATTTATTTTTAAATACAAGCACTAATCTATCTAGGCTTCCTTTTTCTAAAAAAAAAAAAAAACGATCATCATGAGTGGAATCAATAAAGAGAAAAAAAAGAACTTGTCTTCCCTGCCCTTCTCTTAATCTTCTCGATATACAGGTGGGATGGTATTTACTTATATATTGCAATGATGAGATTAAAATTTGAAATGTTATAGGATTCAAGACAGTTTCAGTAAAAAAAATGAAAAGATCTAGCACTCCAGTGAAGGCTATACTGCTAGGAAAGGAAGGAAAGAGAAGGGGAATGATCAGAAGCAAGGTAGATGGACTCAGTTACAGTGGCAGTGAGTGCAGAAGACCTAAAGGACTAGGTTAGGGACAGAGAAAATCTGTGTATTCACTCAGAATTGACAGCAACTTGATGACACATAATCACACTCAGAACACAGGATAAACAAAATTATTAAATTAAGGTAGTTATTCTACCATTGGTGAACAAATACCCTACAAAAAATAAGATCATCAGTGTCTTCTTAAAAACCAGGAAGTTAACACCATTTCATATCTCAGAAAACAAGGTGTGGGGGTGGCAGCTGAGAAAGTGGTTAATGGGATCCTACCCACTCCATTTCCTGCAGGGTTTAGCCTCTCTCAGAAACACACTATGAAAATAGCCCTATAGTCAGAACAGATACTTATACTCTAGCAGTTTTTGAAATGAAACCTTGAAGATTACTCTGCAAAGTAAAGTAGTCTGCACTCTTGTTTTCATCTCATGCATACATCTCCCATAACCTCACAGGTAGCTGAGACTTGGGAGGAGAAACAGAGGCAATCCACCTCTGTGGATGTCATAAAGCCAGGGTTCTGGCTATGTAGTTGTGCACCAGTTTTCATAATCTACTTGTAACTCACTGATGTGGCACACTGTGAACTTTTAATGTCACACAAAGATGCTGAAGCACAATGATTGAAAACCTCTGGCTTAGCTGCATTAAAACAGCTCTTCTGAAGGAAATCTCTGTGCATGTTGAAACAGGCTGAAAGACACTTCCAGCAAAAGATATGCCAAGGTGCAACACCTCATTCTTCCAAGTCAAGGCACTAGCTAAAAGCTGTTCTACAATGCACAATGCCTTGCACAGGCCTATTATCTAGTCTTATATTGTGTTTCCACATAGAAGCCTCATCAACCCTACAAGCAGCATAAGTACAATGGCACATCCCTGCTGGGAATCTTCATCAACCGATATTGAGAAGTATATTGTTTCTGGGGACAAAATATGACCTAAATGACTAGTAGTCATTGAGTTGCATACAAAATACTAGTAGTCATTGAGTTGCAAACATAGAAGGACTATGCAAAACTTTAAAAAAAGGGCGCTTTGCAATATGTGGAACAATTCTTTGTGAATCATTAAAGCAGCCATGTCTTTCTATGCAGACTGCTGCCAACTGCTTCTACATGTGCTCTTTCTTCTTCCAAAAGAAGTGACTATGCATATAAACACAGAGAGACATACACAGAGAGATACAGCTGGGGATTACTTTTTAAATAACTTTTGAAAGCAGCCATATGAACTGTGAAAAAATAGCATAGTTTTAAGGATCCATAGACAGGTGCTTTATGCATGCTTAAACACTGCATGTTTAAACATTGCAACATGGCATGTTGCAAAGCAGTTCTTTAAAAAGTTTTGCATAGTCCTAATATCTGAGGTATCTATTCCTATTTTATCCCTCCAAGCTTTTTAAAATACCATTTGCATGATTTTTAAATGTATACTGAATATATTCTGTATTTTTACATGTATGCTCATTCAGCTCATGTTGAATACATCTCTCTCCAAAGCCCAAACATTAAAACCAGCAATTGGGTGGAAGCAAGATTGCTTCAGAGATTATACTTCTTGTTACAAAACCTCAACCCACATACACCAAGTCATACGCACCAAGTTATAAATATAGGGTGTATGGAAGATTTATAAACAGAAATGGTACCCTGGCTGTCAAAATACCAGGCCCATTCGCTAATCAACATAGTGAGGGATGAAAATACTTAAAAATATGCATTCCAAAATAATACTCCCTTAAAGTGGTTGTGGTTTTCAAAAGCCTAATGTCTTCAGGAAACCTTTTCTACATCAATCCCTGCATGTACACTCCGCAATCTATGAATATTGCAAAATGCAACACATATTTTATGGTTCCCGATTCATTCATCACAGGCCCTAGCTAAGCTTGTTCAGCACTGCTACAATTCCCATGTGAACCCAAAATAAGCATTTGGTAGTTTCATATTACTGTATAAAGATTGTGTTGGCTCTTAAGGAAGTTTCATGTCTAATTCTCCAACTGAGAAAACTACTGATCAGACCTCTGAATACAGTTTGCAATATTAAACAGACAGTGAGAAAAGAAGGGCACTGAAATCCTCCCATATTAAGAAGTGAATATTACCTATTTTTCTTGACTTAACTTGTGACATAAGTTCCAATGGTAAGTTAATGGTTAGTTCCAGTTACTTTGGTGGAAGATGGGAAGCTGAACTTCAATAATTTAAAGTTACTTATATGTTTATCCTTTTATTACTCTGTAAGTAACTCAAGGTGGCAAATATACCTAATACTCCTCCTCCATCTCTTTTCCCAACAACCCTTAACTCACTTAACAACCCACTTTGCTTGGCAACAGAAATTCTGGTCCCAATTATGGTCATAAGTCAAGGACTACCTGTACTCTTTATGAAATACTAGAATTTCTTTTAAAAACAGATTGAGTACCTTTCTAGGATGCTAAATTCTATCTGCATCTATTAGCAGTTATGATAGCCAAATGCAGGTTCAGTCATTATATGTCATATGCTGGAAGGCTAGAACAAGTGAGGAGTGAACTCTAGAAATTGCCAATACAAGGATAAATTGCTAGGTGCTGCCAAAAGCTGAATAATGCATCCAATGGACTACTTACAACCAATCTTATGTTCTGCTTGCTTATTTAGAAAAAGCCATTCAATTTCACAGAACATGATTTTCTTTGCACTCCATCTGTCTTTTTTTGTTAGCAGAAGTTTAATCGAAGTCTTGTCCCAAACTCAAGAGCATTTCCTTTTCCAACAAGGGCTCTCTGCTTGCACTTGTTACTCCTCCTGGCCAATTTTTTAAAGAGTTTATTAGCTATATAGTTAGCATAATAAAGCAGGGCCTGGCAGTGGGGGAAAAAAAGCTGCAAGCAAATATAGAAAAGAAGATAGATGTGGAGAAACCAGGACTGAATCATGTGTGAAAAAGGGGATCAGCCTTGAGTCATTAGCCATGATCAAGCGGAGGGGCATCCCCCAGGAGGACTGTTAGATATGTTGGGATGAAAGGAAAAGAGACAAATGAAAGTAATTCTAATCTTCTGCTTTAATGGCTATGTATGCTTAGAAGAATTGCTCCTTCTGAACACCAAAACTTCTGAACTTGGGTTGTATCTAATGGTCCTCCTGGGGGATACCCCCGCATTTGATCATGTGTAATGACTCAAGGCTGATCCTCCTTTTCATACATGGTTCAGTCCTGGTTTTGCCCACAACAGACCTAACCAACAAAAGGACACAACAGACCTAACCAACAAAAGGAAAGACTACACAGCCTAGCCTGCCCAAAAAAACTACAGGCTTACTATCCTGCATCAGCAGGTCTACTGTCTTCTCAATGGGTGGTCTTTCACATATTTTGCTCAATATTTTGCATTTCTGTCATGTGCCAGCTTGCAAGCAATGATACAATAATGAAGCAAAATATGTAACTGTGGTGAGGGGTAGGGGGCCTGATCTCCCATTAAAGCAGTGGAAGAAAAGAAGAATGGAATGATTCTAATTTAGCCCAAATCTCCCCTTAATATCTAGGACACTCAATGCGAGGAACTGGATAATGACCCTATATATAGTATTTCATACTTTTTTCCTACCTAGCATCCCAACTTTTTTAAATTTAAAGGTAATAATTTAAAATTATTATCTTTAAATTTAATAACCATTGATATGAACAATGCAAGGGCTCAGGTTTGGAGGTGTAGCTTGGTCCCTTAATTTCTCCCTTGAAAACCACTCTGAAGTTCAAAATGAACTAAAAAAGAGCCAAAATATTTGACCTCATGCTTTCTGAGGAGACTCTATGGGCAAAAAAAGGAGGGGTGTTTTTGTCTTTCTGTCCAAGAACACTGAAATAAAGGGAATTACTTTAGTCATCTATTACACTTCAATTCTCAAAATTCCCCAGCCAGCATGGAGTGTTGAAATCCACACATCTTAAAATCGCCCATTTTGAGTAGTAGAAAGCTATTAAAGAAGATACAAGTGAACTCTCTTCAGAAATGAGTTTGAAATTGCCAGCAAAATACTAAACACCCTGGGAAGAAATGAACCTCTCAAGAATATTTTAGTAGCAGCAGGTTTCATAAAGGGCTTTAAAGATCATCAGTCGCACCCCAAGTGGAGTCAGCAAATTATTCATTTTATTTATTTCAATTTTGGCAGTCTCCCAACTCCAAATTAGCTCTAGAACTTTAATATGGCTCTGATGAAAAGAAATGTGAATAAACTTATTTATCTGGTTTATACCCCACTTTCATCATGAGCAACTCTAAGCAGCATACATTCCAATCCATTAAAATAGTCAATTAAACAGAATTAAAAATGCAGACAGTAATATAATTGACATTATTCTACCTCAAGGAATAACTTAACTATAAAGAGCTAAATATCACTGACTGCTGAGAGATGTGATGGACAATGTGATGGCAGAGTTTTCCCTTAAGAGTTTGTGAAGTCCCAAACTCAAGGAGAGAGAAAGAAAGAGGTTTAGGGTAGCCATACTCTAGAATCACTCAGGATATCTATTCCTCTTAGGGAACCAGGTGAAATGAGATGTACCTGTCATTCCACCTAAGGACTACTGCAACCAAAATACAATATCCATAGGTTTACCTGGCCCATAACACTTTGAAGTGTTTTGCCTAACAGATAAGGATCTGACTTTTATGTTTGCACAAGTAAAGAAAAATCACGTGAACTTTGCAGTATCCAAGATCAGAACCTGTAGCCAAGGTATTCCCTGTGACACTCTATGGAAACAAAAGCTGGACTTTGAAGAAGCAGAATTGGGAAGATTATTGATACTTTTCAGTTTTGGGGTTGGAGAACTCATAAGAACACGTGGACAGTCAAGGAAAGAAACCAATGAAGCATTAAACAAATCAACCCAGATTGCTCTCTTGAGGCACAAATGAGCAGGCATAGATTATCCTACTTCCAACACTTTGTGAGAAAACCAAATTCTCTAGAGAAAGCTCTAATGCTGGGAAAGGTGGAAGAAGAAAGAAGAGGATGACCAACAGCAAGGCAGAGGGGGTTAGTTATAGTGGCAATGGGAGCACCATTGAAGACAGACTTTCATGGAGACTTTCATGGAGACAATCCATTTATATAGTTATTAAGGGTCAACAATGTCTTGACAACACATAATTAATCAATGTGTTATTTGATATAAGATCATCAATATTTTCTAAATACATAGTAAAGCATATGAATACAACCTCTCCCTGTGTTGGACCTTTAAGATTGGAATGAAATTGCCAAAGACTTAAATTGTAAAACTGTCTTCAATTAGAAGCAGAGCTAAGAATATACAGGTCCTCTCCTCATTCAGACACAGGACTGAAATAGAATGTACACATAATCTGAGTTCACTCAAGATGATAAGAGTCTATAATAAACAAATATGGCAGTTTTTTCTCTTCTTAGCTCTTCCTAGATTGGCAATCCCATTCCTTATAGGTCAAAAAAACTTGTGGAGACTGCATAGTATCAGCAGAAAAAAACGTAGAAGTTACAGTTTTCCAAGAAAATATTACCAACAGAGCAGAATCTCTGGGGAACTTACATACATCCCCCAATTCAGTGACTGAACTTCCCATGTCACATCAAATGCCCATCATCAAGTCAAATCCATTTCTTTCTGGCTCAATCCCAGCAATGCAAATATAGTCCTCAATTTATGACCACAACTGGGACCAGAATTTCCACTGCTAAGCAAGGCAGGAGTCACATCTGATTTCATTATTTGACGGTTGTTACTTTTTAGATTGTTTAGTTTTTTAGACTGTATGATTTTACAGTTAAGCGAATCACTGCAGTTAAGTGAATCACATGATTGTTACATGAATCCAGTTTCCCCATTGATTTTGCTTGCTGGAACCCAGCTGGGAAGGTCGCAAATGGAGATCACATGACTCAGGATGCTGCAACCATCGTAAATACATGCCAGTTGCCAAGTGCCAGAATATTGATTACGTGACCGTGGGGATATTGCAACAGTCATAAGTGTGAGGACAAGTCTTAAATCACTTTTTTCAATGTATAACTTTGAACAGTTGCTAAACAAGTGGTTGTAAGGTGAGGACTATTTATACACTTAGGATTGCTCCTAACTTTTCTCTTTGAGGCATCAAAAGTTTCTAAAACCATAGTTTCAAAACAGCCCATAGACAGCTATTAATTCCCCACAGGGCCCCCTTTTTTTTGGTGCCCTCAAGACAGTGTTGACTTCTGGTGACTGCCTGGATAAGCCACTGCAAGTTTCTTGGCAAGATTTTGGAAGTCCCTTGATATCACTTTCTTCCTAGGATTGAGAGAGGATGATTTGGTCCAAAATCACCAGCTGGTTTGTGGGACTAGACATTGTCTGCCGGTTTCTATCTTGATGCCTCAACCACTACAGTAAACTGGATCTCACCATTCTTGGCATTCAGTTCCACATAGGGAGAATGGGAGACTGTCCTCCAGTGCACTGATACATTTAGGGTACAGCCTCCTGGCTTCTAGCCTGATGCCTTAACCACTATACCTAACTGACTCTTGTGGTTTCACATATAATAGTATTTAAATGACAGGAAGCACTTCCTTCATTCTCACTTCGCTTGCTTACTTTCCTTCTATTTCTTCTAAGGATTTCAGGTTGCAGATTATTAATCCACTCTGGATTATAGTTTATTATAAATAGGGTGCATTTGAGTTTATCTGAATATCTATCAAAGTATTTCAGATACAGTGGAACCTCTCAAGATGAGATTTTCGCAAGACGAGCAAAAAAATTTTAACAAAATTTACTCCACTTGACAAGCGGCAACTCGCAAGATGGGCAAGCTTCACACGATAACTTATGCATAATCATCAGCGCTCTGTATTTCCTGTTCAGGCAACAACCGCGTGAGAGTTCTGTCAATGGTGCCACGTGCAGTTTACTCCATTACTGTCTGTGTGCTGT
>JANHZU010011079.1:74450-85194 GCA_032468055.1 Acrochordus granulatus | reverse complement strand
AGGAAGGAAGGAAGGAAGGAAGGAAGGAAGGAAGGAAGGAAGGAAGGAAGGAAGGAAGGAAGGAAGGAAGGAAAAATATCCTACAAAACTAGCTATCACCCAACTTCCAGGGTGAAGATAGAACAAGTTTCTCAACTAATTTTAAAGTTGTGAAATTAAATACATTTTCAGAACAGACGACTCCCAAGGAAAAGGAACCCCCCTCAAATTTATACATGCTAATAATTAGATAATCACTATTTAATTTTTCTTCAAGCTCATTTCTAATTGCTTCTTGCATTATTTTAAATTACAAAGAATTAAATTACATTTTAAAATTAAAAATAACAAAATTATATCAAATCCTATTACATTTTTATTTCTATTATTATCATCTATTTTATTGCCACCCCCCACAGAGTTTAAAATAAAGTTTTCTATCTTAGTCCTCCATCTTTTCTACTCTGCTCCATTTTACACCATTGTTTATTTAGTTATTAAATGTATATCTTGCCATTCCCCCCAAAACAGTCAAGATGGCTAGAATAATGGACCTCATCAACCTCTGGCTCACAACCTATTTTCAGTTTGGAGGACAATTATACAAACAAATCAGAGGAATACCCATGGGATCACTATTCTCAGGATTCATAGTAAAGACTATAAAGCAGCACACAGAAACTATAACACTCCCACATATATAACAAAAAATATAGTTCCGGTGTGTAGATGATACCTTTGTCATAATAAAAAAGGAACAACTGGAGAAGATCCATGAAACAATAACATTTTCTAAGCAGTAAACATTACAAGAGAAGAAGAAACAACAACACACTATCATTTCTTGATATCCTCACCAACAAAGGAAATGATGGTAAATTACAAACGGAAGTCTAATGAAAAACTAACCAAGTGCTCCAGTACCAAAGTCACACAAGAGGAGCTGTGTAAGAACATTATTCAGATAAGTACAAACACACTGCAGCAACCCAGATCACAAAAAGGAAACAGGTTGCCTCTACAACTTCGTCCAAAAAAAAATGGATAACCACATAACTTTATCAAAAAGTAGCTAACCAGTTAACTCACTACAGCACAACCAGTACAAGCTGTGAAAAGGACAATACTGCTGTATGTCAAAAACATCTCCGAAACAACCAACAGACTATTGTAATCATGTGGCATTACTGTAGCACAGAAACCAATTAAAGTCCTCCAAACCTCTTAGTAAACCAAAAGACCCAGTAATCCATGGAGAAAAAACAGGAGTCATCTACAGTATAAAATGCAAGGACTGTAACAGCCACTTGTAGGAAAAATAGGCAGAAGGTTAACAGAGCACATCCAGGAGCACTAACTAGCCAGTCAAAAGACATGATGAAAACTTCTTAATCTCCAAATACATGGACAGGTTTGACTACAGTTTCAAGACCAAATGTGAGCATCTCCCAAGCAACAGAGAAATAAGTCCATATGCCATAATTTAAGCTTCCAGGCAACCTTTCCTGGATGAATGAGAATTTTAACAGCATTTAACAGCAGTTGCCAAGATGAAGAAATTGTGGTCAGTTTATTTACATCATAATGATTCCTCCAGCCCCCAGACTGATGAAGCTGCCTGGATTGGTGGTGAAAGCTCTCTCAAGCAACAAAGAAATTAATCCAGATGCCATGATTTAACCTCCAAACAAGCTTTCCTGGATGAATGAGAATTTTAACAGCATCCTATACCAAACTGAATTTAAAAAAATGGATAGAAAATTCCTGGAAGCCTCACATTCAGACAAATCATGGATCACATAGTCAAAAATCACATTTACCCATCATTCAAAAGAGACATTAAAAAAACTAAGAAAGAAACAAAAAGATCAGAACACATCCTCTCAGCAACCAACTCCCAGATAAGAAAGGACTGGAACCAGACAAACAATCTAACAGAAAACAATTCCTAATCAAGGAATTACCAAGTAGAAAATCACACCTCATCAACACTGGCAGGGAAAGCTATGGTATAGAAACAGAGAGGAAATCCCACACTTGCTAGGATTGATGATGCTACCTAGTCTGGTAATGAAACATCTGCAAGCAAGTAACCAAGGTCAGAGAACATGAAGGACTTCACTAATCTTTAAAGAAATAGTTACAGTATAATACACATTTTTAGCAGCACTTAAATTAATAATCCGAACAGGGCCCTTTTGTATGAAATATGGAACAAATAATGGGACATTAGTCTAGAGTCAGGGCCATATGGCACAATGCCATAGATGCTGGATCCATTAAGACTCTGGATTTGTTGGCCAGAAGGTTAGCAGCCCAAGTTCGAGACCCAGGTGCCATGTAATAGGATGAGCTCCCGTTATTCACCCCAGCTCCTGCCAACATAGCAGTTCAAAAGCGTGTAAAAATGCAAGTAAAAAAATAGCTAAGACCTAAATTGGTGGGAAGGTAACAGCATTCCATGTGCCTTGATGTCAAGTCATGCTGGCCACATGACCACAGAAGCATCTTTGGACAATGCTGGCTCTTTGGCTATGGAACAGAGATGAGTACAGCCCCTAGAGTTGGACATGAAAGGGGAAAACTTTACCTTTTTTAGTGTAGAATCCATCTTAAAATGCTTCAAAGCACCATAAGAGATTGGGTATGTTTGTCTTGTGTTTGTTTTTTTAATGGCATTCTAAAGTTTCTTTTTCATTATTTTTCTCATAATTTCCCTAATCTTCCCAAGCCCTCATAGAGATAAATGATTTTACGACATGTGATAAGAACATCAGCAACAACTGGCATTTTTTGCTCATGAAGTTGAAGCAAACTTTATTATTTATAAGCTTATCACCCAAAAGTTTTTCAGATAGTTGTACTCGGGCCATGAAGACGTAGGTGAATGACTTCACTGCTGACAGCCAAGGAGCAGTTCCCAGAACTAAAATAAGAACACAAAACAATCCTCATTTAAAGCCATACCAAAAAACTACACATATTCAAATCACATGAGAATAATCTCCTTTACACATGTGAGACACAACTGATCTAACCGTGGACAACCATGGATTTGCCATCTGTTCTTCCACATCAAAATACTAGCTCCCAATTTGGCAGCCATGTGAAGACTATAAATGCCTTCGTCCCCAAACATCTCAAGAGGAGTGCTGGAGTTAGCCTTTTGACACAAACATTGGGTAAAGTCCTAAGCACTAGCAGAAGTCTCTTGTGATAGACAATCTTGCCACTTGGATGGCTACATCAACGAAGGAGCCTGTAGGGATGCCTGAATAAAATCTCTGAACCATACATTCCTTTGGTGTTCCCTTTACAATGATGAACTTCATCTACCCCATCCTGAAGAAATATTCAGGCAGAGAGCAGGACTTTTATTTGCTCCGCCTTATGTCTGGAGAGAAGTCAAGTATATTCTCCCAGATTTCCTAGTTTTGTGCCTCGTTCTGTTCTATTCGCTTCACTTATAACTGAAGATTTTAACTGTTATCTACTTACTTGTATTTTATGTTAACTTACCTGTATTTTATGTTACTTACTTGTATTTTACGTGACTTGTATTTTACGTTGTTTTGCTCTCTTTTTCCTGTATTCATATTTCATTATTACTTTTTCTTATATATTTTCTATTATATATTTCTATTTATATTTAATTCTGACAGACTGGTATGCACGCACCAATACATACATACATAAACAGACACATACACACTAAGTTTTATCTTGCTGATTTCTGGCATTATGATTGTAATAAATGATTTGATTTGATATACTCGGTTTGCCTCTGGTTCTTTCATCAGTGCTTGCGCATTCTTTGAAATCCTATTTCAGTACTCAAGAAAGTAACCAGAAAAGAGTGTCTCAGAATAATGACTGCTTCTCAGGTGAGGGACTCCAGCAATGTTCCTCTACCTCTCATCTTTCGATTTCTTCAATGACGTTTACATTCTTTAAAATACTTCGAAAATGTCTTGCCTGCCTTTAGCTTCAGAACTTCTTTCCCCATTTCCTGAAACTTCCAGAAGTAACTCTTTGCCATCTTATCACCAGAATACGTTGGACCATAGCTCCCATCATCCTGCCCAACTTAGCCTTTGTGCCTCAGGATCATGGGAGATGAAATCACAATGGTTGGTCAAATGTTGTTCTGCATTTTCTATGAGTGTCACATTCACACCCTTTGATTTCCAACATGAACTGCATTAATTTTCGGCATCTCATGGCTTGAGTTTTTTCTCCAAACTCTTTACAGCATTTGGTACATTCTCATAATGCATCCTGGCAGACTCTGTAGACCAGGATGTCTACATGTCACAATATGACATCTCTTTTCAATTATCTGGGTTCATCTCTTCCTCCCATCCCAGAAATGAACTGAGACATGACATCCAAAACATGTGGGATCTTCCTGCTTTCTATATTAATAACAATATTTGGCAATTCTGACAACATTTGTCTCATTTTCAAGCAATGTTGTTGTCAGGGCACGTTTCATAATAAGCTGTGTAAGGCAACAATGTGGTGTAAAAGTGCACCATAAAAGCAGAGACATTAAATGGTGGAGAGCCTGTTTTATGCTTGTCTCTTGATCTCCTTGTTTATGCAAGGAAGGAAGATTGACAGTTTTCCCCCTTACTGCTAAGACTGTCAAAATCAAATTTTGATTGTCTTTACCAGGGGCTGAGAAGATGCAAAAGAAAACCGAAAGAGACAAAATAATCTGTTTGAATGAAAATCATTTCTTTTCCTTATTACTTGTACATACTCTTTGGTGCAGATGGGAGGATCCAGCAAGATGCAGTGAAAATGGAGACTTATGGCCTTGAACCAATCTGCATATTGAATATTTACATTATCTATAGATATTCAACTGGCTTTTAGGATATCTTATATTGAGGTGGGAATCAATATACTGTATCTTTTCTCAGTCTCTGTTTCTGAAGGAAGGACTGGACCATAGTATCTAATATTTGAACGGACTTATATTTTAGGCCTGGAAAAGGTACACTTCTGCACAGAGCTAACCCACCAGACCTGAGCTGCTAAAATCAAGGTACTTATTAGATGACAGCAAACACCATGATTTGTCTTTTTCCTTTTGTTGTCATCCAAAACGTTCAGTCATTCACACCCTGGTCATCTCCTGTATGGATTATTGCAATGCGCTCTACGTGGGGCTACCCTTGAAAAGTATCCAGAAGCTTCAACTGGTGCAGAATGTGTCATGTGAGCAATTCTGGATGTTCAAAGAATGGCGCATGTAACATCTTTGTTCTGTGAGCTGTACTGGGTGCCAGTTTGCTTCCAAGTCCAGTTCTAGGTGTTGGTGATGAGCTATGAAGCCCTACATGGCATGGGGCCAGGTTACCTATGGAACCATCTCCTATTACATCAGCAGATCCCACCCAGTCAGGCAGGGCAGGCATGTTGCAGACGCCGTCAGTTAAAGAATTTTGACTGGTGGGATCCAGGAGGAGAGCTTTCTCTGTCGTGGCCTCTGCCCTATGGAATACTCTTCCCTTGGAGGTAAGGCAAGGCCCTACTGTCAGCCTTCCGAAAGGGAGTTAAGACCTTGCTTTGCAGCTTGCATGGGGAGCCCAGCAGAGGATGCAACCATGGGGCTGGCTTGTATCCTGAGAGCCCCCTTCCTTTGCCTTTTTAATCAGTTTTGGTAATTTTCAGTTTCATTCTTGTCTCTTTTAAATCTAAACTTTTACATGTTGAATTTTAAATTTGAATTTGGTTTTAGATTTCAGCATTTTGCCAGAGTTCCTCTTTGAGAAAGATGGGCGGTTTAAAAATGTGAAAAATAAAATGAATAAAATCTTGCATAGTAGTCCAAATTTAATAGCTTATAGAAGAGGAGGCAAGTGCTTCAGTGGGCAAGGCAATGTTCCTTAAGGCTGTAAATAACAGTGGCAGAGGAAAATTCCCTGAATAGAAACTGATTAATCAATTAATTTTAGACATTTCTAGGTTGGTATTTATTGAAAAAGGATCCCAGAATGGCTTATAAGGGATTAATAAAAATACAAATAATCCTTCACTCTTAATTACAATTTAAACATCATAATATAAGAGGAAAGTTGGATGAAAAAATAAAAATAAGCAAAGGCAGATACCGATCTATAAAGTTTTCTGGATTGTGTTCTTCCAATATATTGTACCTCTAATCAGCAATTGCTTTTTGGTTTAGTGTGTTGTGCAACCCCAGTTGTTTGTGTTGTATGAACTTTTAAATTAGTTAATTGAGTAGCCAGAAAGCATCTTATACAAACATAGCCATAGTTTCATTTGGTAATCAAAACAATTCAAGGGGAGGAAAACCAAAGCTAAGCTGGTAATTAAGCAGAATGGCCTTCTTGTTCATTTTAACACAATTATAGCCTAATTAAATCCTCTTTTTATGCTTCACTGGGAAAACTCTCTGCAAATAAGAATTAGTAGCAGGTGGATTGGATTAGATCTTGTCTTGTTTGGGCCTTGTAAGAATTGTTTGCTAGTTGTTGAACTGCAACACAAATCACGTACGTGCAGCAGCTTTTAAAATGGCATCTAGTTTAGATTGCCTCTTCTGGATTCCACCATTCAATAAGGTATATATTTAGACCTGGATTAAAACAGCTTTCCTATGCATAGTAAACTCCACTGAACTCAGTCTTTGAAATTAAAAAGTGTGTACTGGAATGGATGGACTGCAATGCTATGCAAGTTGACTCATGAAGCTATATTTAACCTTTGGGGAGGCTTGGCTTCAGAGTAAAAGGGGAGTTGAAATTGAATTGAAAAGGTGGTGTTGGAATATTGAAAAAATCCTGCTGGATGAGACCAGAGACTGATTTATTCCAGTATCCTGGAATAAATGTCCAGTCAAATGCTTTAAGGAAGATACAATCAGGCCAACGGGAGTCTGTTGTTCCCAACTCCTTCACTTATAGTTTATGATTTATCTCTATTGGATTTTAGTATTTACTTCTTGGAATCTTCAGAATTAAATTTAAGTAAATTAAAACAAAAATACTCAAATGGAGACACAAATGAGATATTGTGGATTAGTTCGTAAGTAGCAGCTTTTGAGTTGGCATTTGAAGAGCTAATGAAATATTTACTTCATTGAATTTCTGTTTATATACCTTTCTGTTTTCCAAGCTAGCAGCCATGAAGGGGAAAGGGAGGGGGTTGAGTTTAATAAAATAAGCCATGCTCATTAATTTTGTTGATAAAGCATGACTTGTTTTTATCCCTGTTTGTTCTCTTACAACAAGACTCCTAAGTTATGCCAAACCTACCTTTCTATGATTTGCATTGAAATCTTCTCCAAACAAATCTTTTTGATACGCAGGTGACTTCATGGTTTGATTATGTACTGTACATGTAGTTCAGCTGGAAAACAAACATCCTGTTGCCCAAAGCTTAGTGCATTTGAGTTGGCCCTGGTTGCCCCAAAGTCATTTGTATGAGAAAAACCCACACTAGAGTTTCCCCCTTAAGGCTGGGAACAGAGTTCCAATAAATGTTTACTTCTGAAATATTACAAAAGGAATATAATTTGGCCTCAACAGCTTGAATGCTAATATATACAATTAACAACATCTGTTCCATTCCTGGTTTGATCCAAATGTATTAGCAACCTGGCAGCTTTGTCTGAATCAGGTCACATTTTAAAGGGGATAAATCTCCAACCTGTAATCTCAGCAATACATTTGTTTTTAGAAAAATAATTTTGTATAATATAGAGAATTCGGTTATTGTACACTCCATGATTGCATGGCTTGGCAGAGAGATATTTGTAGAACTCCTTCATCCAAATGATCCATTTGAACCTTGAATCATGGCATAAACTGCTGATCATTCCCCATTTCTGAGCTGTGTAGGGTGGTGGAAGCTCAAAGGCTTTGCTTCTCAGGAGCAGCACTTATTTTATGAAATAGCTCCCCCATTAAAAACGTCCTGGCTTTCTCAAAAGTCTAGTGGGCCAAGTCTGATAGCTATCTAAGATGTTGGATAGTTTGATTCCTACTGTGGATATTTTATTTAAATGCTTTTATTGTTCCTAGTAAATTCTCAGGAGCTTAGCAATTATTGTGGAGATGATTGATAGCTCAGTAGGTGGAATAGCTGGATGGAATTTGTAAATAGCTGGATAGATGGATAAATGAATAGATGGATTGGTAAATCGTAATAGTTTTATGTTTTAAGAAAGGTTTGGTAGGTTCCTTTTATTGTAAAAACTTCAAAGGTTTTAATGGATTCTATTGTTTTTTATTGCTCCATTTTTTTTACTGCAAGCCACCAAGAGTCATTGATTTCCACAGCATATAAATCAACAAATGAATAAATAAAACTAGATTAATTCAATGACAACAATGAAAATATGTTTGGACTTTTCAATGGAAATTCTATATGGTCAAGGTTCTGTCATTTTTTAAGCTAGGAGTTTTGGTAGTTTGCACAGAGGTGTTATGCAACAAGTAGATAAATACTATTTTTTAATTTGTCTCTATTTTTTATTATTTTTTCATCTCTAAATTAGCTTGTTAATTTGTTCTGTTTCGATTTTGTTAGATGGCATATTTGGAACTGTTTGAATTGTGTTTCACAATTCAAATGTTATATATTTTATATTTTTTTAAAAAATAAAATGGCTTGGGAAAGAAATAAAGCTTCTCTAAACTAAAACTGGTGGAGTCCTAGATATTCTCTGAACTTAGTAGTTTGTTTGCAGATATGTCATTATGCAACAAGATAACATCATCAGTGTGAATGGGTGTGATATTTACTGTCTATTTACATACAGTGGTTTTCACTGCCAATATTGGTGAGTGTGGTTTTCTCCTTGGTAATTCCTTGATGAGAGTATTGTTTTCTGCTTAATTGCTTGTTTGGTGTTTGAAACTAAACTTCATGAAGATTTCATTCATTCTTTGTTTGAAACTAAACTTCATTAGGATGACTTCACAGTTTTGTGTCCTTTTGCTGCAATCGAGTAGTTCGCCAAATCTTTGCAGTCCAATTCCAACAGCCTTCTTGAAACCTTAAATCTGGGCTGTTCCACTTAAACTCCAGACATTTCTATCTTTCTTTCCTTCTCCTTCGCTGCAATCCTCTCAAACTTACCTAGGAGTAAATCTAATTAATCTTAATGGGTTTTCCTTCTCAATGAATGGGTACTGCTTCTGGATTCTACCTAAGGCAAAGAAAGCAACTTTTAATTCATTTTAGGCTCCTTTGCAAATGAAGCTGAAAGATCACCTCAAATTCCCAGTTCATAACCAAAGGCATTCCATCAAAGGCATTGACTGGCAGATTAATTTGATTTTCTTTTTATTATTCAAGAAAGACTTCCTCTTAATTAAAATACACAACTGAGTATCTCTTAGCATAATTTCCAGTTATTAAAAAAGGAAATCAAATACTCATATTCAATATATGCCCCCCCAAAACCCTCACCCCAAACTACAAATTACACCTGCCAATTAATGGCATTAATCCAGATTAATGCTGTCTTTTACAAGCATTCTTAGAAAAAAATAATGTGAAGTAGGGAGTCTAGGGCTGTTTCCTTAAAGATGATTGCTTCCTTGGTTAGGGGAATTTGAAATTCATTAAGACCCCTGAGTATTATAGTTAGTTAAAACTTGACAGCAATAGAAAGATACTACAGACCTTTGGGAGAAAGACGACAGTGAACATCAATTAAAAAGTGCTTACAGGTGACCTAGGCAGGCCCTCCAAAGTTCATAGGAACTACCTTTTTTAAGTGCCATTTGATTAGTTCTTTTGATTAAATATCCCTTGAGTCTACTTATTTGACCCTTTGCAAGCTGATTGTTTTAATTGAGCAATCAGCTTTGAGGAGTCCCCTTGTAACCATTAAATGAAACTACCAGGCTTACCTCCCCTGGTTGTCCCAGCCCATCTCATTTAGCCAATGATTTCTTTTAAAAGGCTGTAGTTTATTTCTTCATTTCATTACATTAAGTCTCTGGGAGATAATTTAACCCCAAAATGAAAGCCATTAGCAAAACCTGCTTTAGTGATTATTAAGTGATTCACTTGGGAAGGGAATTGTTTGAACTGGGAGGGCGTAATGGTAAAAGGCTTTATAACACTGCAGAAATAGGCATTCTTGGAAGGATGACTGAAATTTCATCTTGTCAAATGGTAAAATATTCTGCACTCTATCCCATTGATTCCTCCATGTCGCAGATGGTTGAGTGCATCTGTTTTCATAATTTTTTACTGAAGTTTAAAAATATAAAAAAACTAATATGGATTAAGAAAAATACAAAAAAGAAAAAAGGACAAAACAAAGAAAAAAGAAAAAAGGGGAAAAAAAGAAAAATATGTAAAAGAATAAAAGGAAAAATATGTAAAGAAATGATTTTCTCCTTCATCAAGACAAGTGCAAGCAATTTCAATAACTTAGCACCTTTGCTAACATTTCAACAGAGAATCTCTTCATCCCATACCTCATCTTTTATCTATTAGCAAATAATAAAGCCTCAACATTCAATCTTGATCAGCAAAAGTCTATTAAGAGTTATTAAAATAACTCTATATGTCATCTTAATCAAGTAAATCAACTTCATATTCATTTATTTTATAAATATATTATCATTTTTTCCAAAACTACAAAAAATTATACTTCCCATATCTTATTTCATATCTATAAACAAAACTTTAAAGCCTCATTATTTAAAGTTAATCAGAAAAGATTCCATTTTGAGCTGCCAGAAAGAAGAACATATTGAATTTTAATTCC
>JANHZU010011079.1:31239-43291 GCA_032468055.1 Acrochordus granulatus | reverse complement strand
TATATAGATATATATTTTTCATTGGCCAAGCATGGTTAGACATGCAAGGAATTTGTCTCCGGTATTGCATAACAATATTATTCTGTAAATGAGTAGTCAATATAAGGAAGTATTATAAACTTTCAAATTAATAGGTATGTATACACATTAGACAGAACTTCTGGGCTAATTAGAATTGTCTGCTTCTGCTCTATTTATCTTGTAACATGGTCATGTAGCATGAGTCAAGTATTAATGATGGCATGCAGGAAAAAATGTTCTTGTGTCTAGTAGTTTTGGTGCAGAACCTATGGAATGGATAAGATTGATCATATTTATTGATCACTTCCTTCCTGGTCACTTAATACTTTGAAATAGATTTGAAAATAAAGACAAAGCACAAATATACATAACCATGAAACCAATTACAGTACAGATAGTCTTTGATTTATAGCTGGTCATTTAGAAACTGTTTAAAGTTATGATGGACCTCCACATGGCTATTTATGATCTGGGTTCAAAGTTCTAATAGCTGCTCTCCCTTTTCCCCGTGCAGTCATGTCGAGGGCTTGGCAACTGGCTTGCATTTATGGCCATTTGCAGCATCCTGTGTTCACACAACCATAATTTACGATGTTTTTTTTGCTAGAAACTGGCATTTATTCCAGTTTCTGACAAAGAACACTTACTTCAGACACTGCATTTACTTAACAATTGCAGCATTTGCTTTATGATTGTGGAGTTCGCTTAATGACCACTGCAAAAGGATCATAAAATTGGGTGCAATCACGTGGAGATCTGCTTAACAAGCAGCATAACCTACAACCATAATTCTGGGCTCAGTTCATGTTTTTAAGTTGAGGACTATGTATACCAAAAGTAATAAAGAAAGTAACCACTTGACAATGTGTAGTAATTCTTAGCCGTGCTTACGATATTAATATTTAATATCAGTATATAGAGAAGCTTACTAACTATAGAAAGATGAGGTGTGTGCAGTTTTATGTAACATATTTTCTGTATATGGCTTTCTGATTTTCTTCAGTAAATATTTATTTTTATTTCTTGGATTTTCTTGTGAGTGTATCTAAGTGGTTACAGTTCCACCAACATGTGTTAAGTCTGCTAATTAATTTTGGCAACTGCAATTAATCAAGAACTAGTCCTATTTGTAAAAACAAGGCTCAAATCTTCTTATATTTTGTGGTTCTTTTTATTGTGAACAACAACTATGGGGGGGTTAACTTAAGCTGGGCTTGTTGGCCGGAAGGTTGGAGGCTTGAGTTTGAGACCCAAGAGCTGCCATGTAACGGGGTGAGCTCCCGTTGTCTTCCTAGCTCCTGCCAACCTAGCAGTTCGAAAGCATGTAAAAATGCAAGTCGATAAATAGGTACCACCTTTGGTGGGAAAGGTAACAGCTTCTGTGTGCCTTCGCATTGTAATCCTGTTGACCACATGACCATGGCGGAAGCATCTTCGGGCAAGACTGGCTCTTCAGCTAGGAGATGGAGATGAGCACTGCCCCCTAGAGTTGGCCACGACAGGCAGGAGAAACCTCTACCTTTCTTTTGTTGTGCACTGTGCAGCAGGTTACTTACCCCTCTTTTGAGTGGCCTGGCTAGTTTCTATTTGTCTTTGGATTTTTCAATTGGATCTTATTTTGTCTTTTATTGTCAGTGTGAGAACTAACTCATCCAGTCATAGGAAGAGCAAGAAAATGGTGAAAGAAGGGGACTGAAAGGGGGAAAAAGCACAACCAAGTGATCTAGAAGAGATCTAGAGGAAGAGATCAAACTGATACACCTGCGAGACAGTAGGAGTATGTAAAACCACTGAAAACAGAGCGCATATTAAAACACGTGGCTTCAGTGATCCCAGAAAGCATTGTATGGCCTCAGTGCTTCATCTCACCTTGAGGAAAGAGAACTCTGTCTGCCATTTTTAGTAATAGTTAGTCCATTTGTCTCTGGGGATTGTCCCTAAGTAGGACATTTTTACCCAGGGACTGCCTATACTAAACCAGTTTTCAATTCAAAGCCACAAAATACTTCTTTTTTTAGTTGAATTAAAGATTTTCAGAGAGGGGTCGCAGGGAATCTATTTTCCCTTTTTCCCAAATCATGACCCTGCACAGAGGCATCCATGGTGCTGCCATTGCTTTAAATGTCCCAATGAATAAATCAGTTCCTGAACCCAGGAAAATCGGCAAGAGGCTACCTCATAAATTAGGAGACCATGCAATTTGCCCCAGTTCAAATTACCACTTGATAACAATGAGCACTGAATTCATACGCATGTTTTTCCTGTTCTCTTGCCTTTAGAAACATTTCCTTCTTTTAGGGAATTAGTTGACAGTCTGGATGTCCCAAGCAATAAATAAAGGGATGAGATGTATGTTATGCAATCAGATCACTTTTTGTCCAACACTAATAATGTTTTTAAAAGATTTTCTTTCCATGTTCAAAGTTTTGGTCTGGTTGTCATTGGGATATTGTTTTCAAACTTGGTCCAAAGTGCATAGAAGGCAGACAGTTAGACTCCAGTAAATGCAAAATAGTCAGGAGGGGAAGATTATCTTCAAAATGCCAACAACTTATTGCTAGGAATATGTAATTTAAGATCCTGTAAAAATAATAGGAATATAAGCATAAAGAAGAGAAAATTGCTCCCGAAAACGGCTTTTACCCTGTCCATAATGTAATATTGTGAGATTTATGGAGCCTCGCTACGTCCAGGACTGCAACTAGTGAATTCAATTGTATATTGCAGAAGGCCCTAATTGAAAGGTCACATGCTTTCTAAATCCTAAGATAACATGAACATTTCATCTTGCAAATAAAGATATGAAATGTGCTATGCCCACTTAAATAGAGGTAACTTTCTTAGTGTTCAACCTTTTCAGCTAGAATATTTTATCTAAGTTAATGGGGAAAGTTAAGGAAAAGGTACGTGTATCCGTTTCACGTAGGTGGGTGCGTTTCATTCCTTTTTAGTAAGCTGCTGTGTCTACAATGCCTGTAGTCATGGTCAGCTTTATAAATCTAATCCATATTAGCTCACCTCCAATGCAACCAAAATGTATTATCTCTATTCATGTAAAATGGCCAAAACAAGTTAGGTCGTTATATAGCGGAGGCCCCCTTACACTGAGTTTAGTATTCATGAACCTTTTTTGTACTGCCAATAACAGGTTCGAGTCTAGTTGTAGAGTCCAGTAGGGTTCAAAAACACAGCATCTATAAATAAAAGGTTAACATCTTGACACATATCATTATATTACTCTTCTTTATGCAAAGACAAAAAGCAATAAGATACAGTAAGACCAATAAATTAAATATAAGGAAAGAAAAAGAAACCATAGTTAACTCTAACTTATACCACACCATTCACAGACTGCTGAGCACCTTGCTAGCTTTGTAAACCACTCTCGCTTCTATCACATTCATGTCCATAAGACATTACCTTTAGTCCTTTACATTTTTACATCTTTCTGAGCTCTTTCACTTAGTTCCATCCAGCTTTCTTGGTCTTTCACTTCCTTTCATTCCATTCTTCCTTCCTTCATGGATTTATTTTTTGATTCAAACCTAATTCATCCTCTCTATGTGACCACCTCATTTCAACATACTTTTTTTTTCATATTCTTTACTCATTTGTGTCCACAATTGATTCAGTACCCATTCTTCCTTAGCTCTATTCTTAACCTTATGTCTTCTTGTTTTGCCACACTTCTTTGCTATGTACACAATTCCTGCTGCATTCAGCTTACTTCTATGTTTTTTGCCATTTTTCACTTCCATATTACACTAGAAATATGCCCGTTTCTCCATCCATTATCCCTATCTTAATAAACATGCTATCAAGGTACATAATTCCATTTATTTTCTGCAGTTTTGATTTTTATGTAGAGCTTGCTATCATTCACTCCATTTTTTTTTCCTGGGAAGCATAACTATATTAATTTTCAGATCCATACTCTGTTTTGTCACATATATTCTAATGTTTGCTGTAAATCAATTTGGTTCTTAGTCAAAAAACAGAGCATCATATGCATACAAAGCTATTTTCACAATCATGTTCTCAATCAACACACCTCTTAGTGTGACCACAAACATTTATTATTCATTCAGCTGTAAACACATTAAAGCAAGCAAGAGTTCTTAAAAGGTCTTTCCTTTATTGCTTGCCCAATGATGAACATTCACTGAGGATTCTAGTTGCTTTCATGTATGCTTTTCCTCCATCAGCATGTACTATTGCATTCAGCAAGCAACCTTGTCAGCCCTTTGAGACAGGCAAGGTCAGGAAAAAAGAATTTCTAGGAATCTTAGAATGTACTTTAATGGAATTAGGAAGTTGTAACCAAACTTTGAAAGCCTGGCAAAGCTCCTTGCTACTTTAAGTTATACCTAATGCAACCAAAGCAGAGTTGTTTTGGGTTTCTGTTGTGTACTGTTTCCTCAGAACTCAGATCTCTTTTTTGTAACAGCTCTGCATTCTCTCTCTCTCTTCCTCTCTCCTCCACACTTCTCCGAGTCAAACCCACATTCCATCACAATATTCAATAACATAAAGAGAATCACAGACTTGCAAGGAATCAATAGAAGGTACTGAGTCCAAATCCCTTCAATCCAAATTGAAGCTTTCCTGATTTATATCTATGCAGCATCTATTTGAGGACATCTTCACATCAGTGATCACAATCAATTCAGCATAAGAAGACCCATTCATATGCTGTAATGGCCAGCCTGTGAGAATAACTCTGAATAACAGGAGAAAGAACTAGAGCTTAGACAAAGATCTGAAAAGAGAAATTTGAGTCCAGATGAGAGATGGGGGGTGAAGGGACTCAGAAGGGATCCTCCCTAGTTTTTGGAAAGTAAAGGTAGGGGAGAAAGGAAGTGCCTTCAGACTGGCAGGATTGTGTTACTGTAGTACTACCTTACAGTGAAGGTAGTATTAGTTTGAAGAAACCAGTGAAAGTTTGGGTTTCCTGTCTGGATTCCCTCAAAGGGCTGTCATATGCACAAAAGAAGAGCTCCGTTTACAGACTTTGAGAGAAACTTAGTTAAGATTCCTCTGTAAATATTCTTGAAGCAACACTGTTCTTATTTATCTCCTATTTACTACTGTCACTCAGGCCTTTTTAGAGGGGACAATTGCATCAGGCCTCAGAAGGGAACACATCCGAAGTATCTGAAATTATAACGTGATTTTTTTTCATTCGAAGCAGAAAAAGTAATGAGTTAAAATGTAATGGTTAAAATATTTTCAATATTTCCATCCAGATTCAGATTCAAATATTTTATTGGCCAAGCATGGTTAGACATGCAAGGAACTTGACTCTGGTACAGCAGCTCTCAGTATACTTGCAAGACAGCAGTAAATAGAATAATAAGATAACAATAAATGAAGTTCAAGTGTGCGTTCAAAGTATGCAGCCAGTAGAAAGGGAATTTTATGAAGTATAGAATTAGAACCACAGTCTATTGATAAGCATGTATAGACCTTAGATAGAATTTCTGGATTAATTTAGAATTCTTTGCACTTTGTAGCCTGTCATATAGCATGAGTCAAGTATTCAGCTGAATGATGGCATGAAGGAAAACACTATCCCTGTATTTGGTTATTTTGGTGTGCAATACCCTACAGCCCCAGCCAGAGGGAAGAGATTCAAACAATTTATGCCCAAGGTGTGAGGGCCTGCAGATATCTTCTCTGCCCTTCTCTTGACTCTTTCAATAAACAGGTCCTCTGTGGAGGGTAGGCTAGCTGCAATTATTCCTTCTGCAGTTCTGACTGTTCATTGAAGTCTAAACCTGTCTTGCTTGACTGCTGAACACATTCATGATTACTGGGTTATTAAATTGAACAGACAGAAATAACTGAGAAAGAAATTACATTGTTGTGGCAATAAGAAAATGTGAGTGCATATGGAGGGTGGTATTAAAATGAACATTCTGCTCTGAATTTTTCAAGTGTTTCTGTATTTTATTTCTTTTATTTTACACAATGCCCAAAGCAACAAAACGAATCCTTCTTACCTTCTCCTTAATATTGTTTAGAAAGAAAATAGACAATTTATCATGCTTACACACTTGGACCTGACACATGAAAAAGTAGTAGGAGAAATATGAAATACAGAAAGCTCCATATATCAATAAGCAAACTGTCCATAGGCATTGGCCTTGGTGGATGCCTGACAATACCATCTCCTTAGGTCAATCTTGCAAACTCAGATTTCATCTTGACATGGATTTATTTCAGCTTATTTGATCTTACCTCTGATAAATCATGGCTGAGACTGAGCTATGACTTAAGAAAATGCAGCTGAACTTAGGCTTGATGTACTCACCTCCCTCAGCAGAACTGATCACAACAATTGGGCTGAATGGTCCATCACCTTTGTTGTTATATGCTCCAACTTTGACTTCAAACGGAGTCAAGGGAGGGACGCTTTCATCTCTGTAGATGAACTTGGAGGCATCAGAAGATGTGACCATTTTTTCTTTCCAGCCTCTTGTCCCATTCGGTCGGAAAGCCACAATGTATCCGAAGCCTTCCCCATTCTGAAATTCTTCAGAGACTGGCTAAAGAAAGACATATTCACTTATTATTCCTTTGGATTTATACAACCAGCTCAAGAGAAGCATAATTTGAACCTTGTTGCTTAGCTTTCACGGAGGCTGCTTCTCACTGCCCAGTGGAAGAAAATGTATGTTTGTGAAACCATGGAAGTGCAATTCTTAGAAATCAGTGCCACTCAGTACCTGTTCTGTACATAATTTTCAGAGTCGTCATGTATCCTATGTTGCAGGAGATGATGTTCTATTTGTATATGGTGTAAAGTATTTCACTTTTCTTTAGCTGGGATAACTTCAAGTTATGTAGCTCACAGAATTCTCAGAGAGCCTTTGCTAAGAATTCTGGAAGATGAAGTTCCCATGTTTGGAGAGCATCCAAATTTGGAAAACCTGCCTTATTAGAAGAGCTACCCAGCCTATGTTCATTTTAAATATGAAAATCCCTAATTTTTTACCACTCAATAGTTAATTAATTTACCTTAGGTCAAATTTGTAACGTTGCATTAAACAGATTTGATTCTGTCAATTTGATCAACAATATTTGAGCATATGGACAAAACACCACTGAATCAAAAAAATTGATGGTAAAGTGCTTGATTTGATATACTGAATCAATTCAGCAAATCAGTTTGGCCTTTAAAGGTAGAATTCAATCAAATTGGATTTTGCACAGCCTTAACATTTAATGATTAGCATTAAATCAAAGATTTGCACAGCCTTAACATTTAATGATTAGCCAGCCAGCCAGCTAAGCAAATATCCTGTTCAAGGATTCATAGTTTCTCTGCAGTATGCAAAGGGATACCATCATCTTCATCATCATCTGAAGCTAAGAATATTTTTTTGGCTCCTGGGTGCCCTCCTGTTTTTTGCACAATAGCCTAAACTTCTTCTCATTGCTAAATTCTGTTTCTGCATTTAGCCTAATCTGAATAACCTTAAAGAGATTGCTTTAAGCAGAAAAAGTCTGCCTGCTAAAAAAGTTTAAGACCGCATGGTGACTCTGTGATTCTGCCCACTCCCCTTCTGCTCCTCTTCTCCATGAAAGCCTCTGGATTGGGACTGAATGAAATAGAAGAACAATGGGAGATGGGAATAAGTCTATTTTACATATTGTTCTCCTACTACAACATGTTTGAGAAAGATCTTGAGATTAAGACCAAAGGTTTACAATAACATCAAAAATTAATGTCCAGATGCCAAGATTTAGAAGCCTCTAGATATATACCACGGTCTAAATCTTCCCTGCCCTACCATTTGTGCCTTTCATTCTTTCCATGTCAGGTTTCAGTGCTGCCAATGACTCAAAGATCATGGAGGAAAGAGAACCAATGGGAATTAGATGGTCTGGAGGGAGCTAACAAACAATAGATATCTAAGCAACATGATTTTAAACAAATTCTTACTAAAGAGTCTGATATTTTACATGACTGGAAGTGCAAAGATCTTGCAAAGTCCAAAGGAAGACATTTAATGTTCAGACAGGCAAGAGTACATCTTAAAAAATAAGTGGGTGTTATCTTAAAAAATAAGTGGCCCCAAACATCATCTTGCAATTTCCAACAGTCCAGGCCCTATCCTTTCCACTTGCTGAAAATCTTGTAACATTATCACAAGGAAGGGAGTCATGATGCATTATTTATTTGTATTTAACCTGCAAGGATTATAGATACTACTTAGGATATCCTGGGCACCATCATCCCAATTTCTGAATTCAACTCAAAGCACAATTTCTCATCTTATGCTTTCTTTTCAAGAAAAAAAAAACCTTTTCCTTTGGAAAACATGCTTTTCACACTGGTCCATTCACCTATTTATAAACAAAGTGGCCAAACAAAAGAGAATAACAATGGTGATAATGCATTTATATTTAAGTATGCATTTATTTCTTTGGGATCCATTTTTATTATTTTTACAAATAATTCAATGCGGCAGACATATCCAACATACCTTTCTCCTCCTCCACAACAACAACCTTGTGATGTAGTTGGGATGAGAGAAACTGACTGGCCCAAGGGCATCTAGTTGGCTTTCATGGCTAAAGTGGGGCTGGAATTCACCATTTCCCACTTTCTAGTCTGGTGCTTCAACTTTAGACCAAATGGGAAATAAAACATATCAAAATAATGTAATAAAAACAAGAACAGAATGCTGACAGGGAAAACATTACGTGATCAATTTCTACAAAAAAAACAAGGGAAAAATAGATAAAGATAAAACCTGGTGATGGCCTGTAACTGGAACATTAAAAAAAGAAACTGAAGGTTTCAACTAGGTTTCAACTAATGCAATTAGGCCATATGATCCAAAGTGCAGATTGTGCAAAGAAGCAATAGAGACTTCTCTATTCAAAGAAGCAAGATCATAAACTCAGCTTGCACAAGAAGATTGCACAAACTGATTATTAACCATGACAACACTGTTGCCAAAGAATTCATTGGAACATCTATAAAAATCATCATAGTCCAGTAATGAAAAATCAATAGGAACATATAGTTCAAAAAGTAGTTTAAAATGAACAGGTTAAATATTGCAAGACTTTCCAATACACTGATAAGGTCTTGGCTCATAATACACCAGATTTAACTGGTGGAAAAAAGGAAATGATGGATAATTGAGGTGACAATACCAGGGATAGTAGAATGAAAGACAAAGAATTTGAGATAACAAAATATCAAGATCTGAAAATCAAACTTGAAAGATTATGGATAAGATGGCCACAAATGTCCCAGTGGTTATCAGCACACTGGATGTCACACCAAAAAAATCTTGGAGGGCATTTAGAAAATCTATACATTGACACAATTTCCATCTGTCAGTTGCAAAAGGTCATGCTGCTTGGATCTGCACATATACTATGTTGATACATTATTACATCTTATGTTTTTTGGAAGAACTCGATATATGAAGGCCAATACTAGCTGAAGAACTGGCTGCTGTTATGTCAAACTGTTGTGTATATAATAACAATAATGTTATTAGAAAGGACTTGATAGGTGAATAAAAATGTACAATCCAGTCTAAACATCTGGCTCACTGTGCAACCATCATAATAATGTCTAGGGAAGGGTGGATAATTGAATGATTTGAGGCCAGAATTTGGACTCCCAACTCTCTGGAAAGTTGTAGAAGGGTCTCTGATGATGATAAGGATATGACATCAACCGAAGGGGTGGGACTGAACATTTTTTATCTGTTCTTCAGCAGTGTTTAGGAGGAAACAAGGTGGGAATGGAGTGTAGGCCTTCAAGAACCAATCCATTTCCATCCACACTCTTACAATTCTCCCAAAGCAGCCAAAACAACAGTTGATTTTGACTGCATGATCTGGAAATCTGAAACAGCAACATGTTACCCACAGACTGTGGATTACATTTTATGTACAAACATCACTTATTTCTTTTGCGTTGTATAATATTGCTTCATAGAGAAAACTCTTCTCTTCCACTGTGATGCTATCCAATAGTAAAATACAATTCCTATCATACTCAATTAGCTTCTTTAGAGCACCAGATTGGATAAGTCTGGATAAGATTTAATTGAGACCTGATTTTAATGATACAGTAGCATCTCTATCCAATTGACAGTAACTGAATGTAGACATCCTTGGGGTCTTGGCTCCCTATGAGTTTGGTTGTTTTCTTGCAGACATTTCATTACCAAACTAGGTAACATCATGACTGCTGGTAGGGAATGGGGTTTACTCTCTGTTTATATGCTAGTGATTTGCCCTTCAGAGTTGGTGGGAATGTTCTTAGTGGTTCCTTGATTAAGCTGTTGTTTACTAATGGCTTGTTTGTCTTCTGTCAGTTTAGATATCCTTACTAAAAAGATATTTGTACATCACTAGTTCATACCAGTGGCCATTCAGTGCAGAGAACTGGTTTGTTGGGAAAGAGATGGACATTTAATGATGTTATCCTTATTTTATGTGATCAGAAACCCAGAAGAAAGTGAAAAAAGGTGGTGACTCCTGTTTAATTACTTAAATGTTTCTTCATTGTTGCAATCTCCTGGTTGAATCCAGACCATATCATGAGATCAGTCCTATGAGTACACAAAGTTCTTTTTTGAATAGGCTGAACAAAATCTAGTTATGAAACAATAATTCACAAGCCACTCTCCTATGAGCCTTCTACTAGGAAAAAAAATAAATGGAAAAAAATGAACAAGATAATCCATCTGGCTCCTTAGTTGCCTCTTTTATATTTACCATCTGGAAACCTCAAAAATATAGAATATGTTGCAGGATTTTAATAAAATGGCATTATTTTATGACCTTTTCTGCCATGGCTTCCGTCCTGTGGGTTATTGTGCCCCTGAAATGAGGTTCACACCCACCCTTTTAGCCTTCCAGAAGGGCCTGAAGACCCTCTGCCACTGGTTCGGGGTCCCAATGGGGGTATTTCATCATGAAGGTGCTAACAGATTAAACTATTAATCTATATATATCTCCTCACATATACCTTGTTCCCATCCTCCTTATCTAGTTATTTAAATTAATTTAAATTTTACTATTTATTGTTTTAACATGTTTTTGCACTGTAAGCTGCCAAGAATCATTTTTGAATTTGGCGGCATATAAATTAGATAGATAGATAGACAGACAGACAGACATATGACAGATTGTGAACTGGAATTTATTTGAATGTCCTCAATGAATGCATGTCATGTATTTAATATAATTTTGTCTTCTTTACAAACTGGTTGTAGAATTCATGGTTAGCATTCATACTGAGTTACTCATAAATAAATCCCATTGAAATTAATAGGACTCAAGTTAGCTTAAATGTCTCTTTTATATTGATAAAACTTGTTATAAGTAATTTAGTGTAATTTCTACTATATAAATCAAAAATAAATAATAACAATTTTGAAAAACAGCATTAAGACCAAACAGATCCACTCTCAAGTAATCTAAATAATTGGCAGGTTAAATTAATTGTGCTTTTTACATTCATGGTGTAATTGTCTTAGGGCAAAAAACAAAGGATAGGAAAAGAAAAGAAAGGACAGAAGAATGTTTTTACTAACTTAAAAGAGAATGCTATCAGGATTTTAATCCTTGATAACGAACAAATCTTAAAAGGTGGAATAGATCCAGGGTAATCTTGAAGATGCCATTGATGCTTCTTTTAAGACTATAAAAAATGCTAAATCATGTCCTTGCTTTGGACCTTTGTGAGACCCAAATTATCCTCTGCACTGCTTTTCCAATTTGTTTTGTCCCACTTTTTTCTTGTTTTTTTTGTTTCTTAAATCTTAGAGTCACTCTCTTAATTTCTCATAGTGTCCGTGATATATGATATACTATTGATACAAATTAAAGTTGTAGTTTCTTCTACAAACTTGGGGCAATCTGTAGTGGCCACCAATCTTATTCTAATTCTTCAAATTATGAAAAATAAACAAAGTGCCACTATGTTGTACATATTTGCAGGATACATAAGGGTGGGGGACTTTGTGTTGTGATTTTATGAGGCATTGTT
>JANHZU010011079.1:10676-31139 GCA_032468055.1 Acrochordus granulatus | reverse complement strand
TTGTTTTTTTTTCCCTTCCATGGACTTTTGTGCTATTGTTTAATTCCATCTGAAGCTGGGATTAGTAAAATGAATTACTACTTTCTGAGTATGCCAAATTACTTACTAAACTGAGTTACTAAGACACAATCATTGTTATTACTTACAGATGGGGGAAAGAATAGGGCACTAGTTGCTTGAATTCATTATTGGATTCTTGAATATTTTAAATATTTCAAATCCGTTATTAAATATCGGGAACTGAGTATGGTCCATAATGATCCAAGTACAGATTAAATTCTCAACAAAAATATATTTGCAGTGGGAATGTTGTTGCAAACCCCAGGTTCTCTCAACTGATTTCTTTCTTTTTTTCTTTGGGTATGTTAAATTAAGACCTGAAGAGAGATTTTAACTGACATTTAGTACATGCTCTTTTGTGTACCTACATCACAAGCTTTGCTATGGGGAAATTTCAGTGTTGACCTACAGTGTCTAACTTGCCCTCAAAGAAGCCAACATGAAACAAGGAATTGAATCAAAAGAGTTTGTTACCTCCCAGGCTATTACTAATTCATGCCGTCTGCCACTTCTGCCACTTACATTAGCAGGAGCCGTCTTTGGCACTGTGGACAGAAAGAATAATTAGAGAAAAGGAAAGCAATCAGAACATCCAAATTAGTGAAGTCCCCATTCCCCTTCCAAAAGTAATCCTGGAAAGACACGCCATCTTCAGCTTCAGTTCTCTTTTTAGAAATCCTACAGGGAAGTTTCTTCTTTCTGGGTGTGCAAAAGCGATTAAGTGTCAATAAGCTGCCGAGAGTCTCCGGATTTCGGCGGCATATAAATTTAATAAATTAATAAAATAAATAAGGCATGGAATAAATAAACCAATTTATTGCCTACACGTAAATGAGGACCAAGTGATATCAGCCAAGAGCTATAGTAAACTAGTAGAAATTGACTGTGTTAGATTTTGTTTGTATCATTTGTCTGGGAATCTGAAAACCAGAAAAGACTGTCTTCTAGACAGTTGACTTCTCCCAATACAATATGGTGCGTATCACTGACATTCTCATGGTGACGTAATCCATTAGATGCAAGCCAAAATGCAAGTGTCCAAATGGGATTTTTAATTTTTTTCCTCTCCTGCAGAAAATGCTCACTTTCCATGTTCCCCATAGCAATTATTCCTGGAGTCATTCAAATGTCAGGACATTTCACAACACTTCTCCATTTCTTTAAGACTTTTTAGAGGGGTAACATAACACCATATTTTATTGACTTTTTACAGGGGTAACATAATACCATATTCACAAGCACATACACCACACTGTGACTTAATGGGAGGATCTAATTCATACAGCCTGCTAAAACAAGAGCTGGATTTCTACTACATATATTTTGAAAATGATTTGGTACGATGGTTTAGATATTATGGAAACTCAGTGTGTCTCTTCAGTTGAATCAATCAGACCAAGTTTTTTTCAGTTGGCTAGGTGAGCCTGAATAAAGGTGCCCAAGCTTTTAAGAGTCGCCAGAACTTCAATGAGTTGATTCCTTAAAGCACCATCATCTTTTTTTTCCAGATGATATGGAAAAATGTGTCTTATTCTTTTTTAGTCATTGTTTTGCTTGTTATTTAGAGCTAGCAAATTTTGGCTCCCGATGACCACTTGGTGGCAATAAAGAATCTTCTGTATTTCTTTGCTGCCATATAATGGTTGTCTAGAATAATGGGGTTCAGATCTGGTAGTCTTATGCTGCTTTTTGTACAGAGAATCCTCAGCTTATGACCATTGGTTTAATGATTGTTTGAAGTTGTGACAGCACTCAAAAAAGTGACTTTACAACTGGTCTTTGTGCTTATAACCATTGCAACATCCCTGTGAACACATGATCAAAACTCAGGCACTTGGCAATCAGCAGCCCGGGATCATATGGCCATCATTTGGAACCTTCCCAGGGGTTTCCAACAAGCAGAGTCAATGGGTAAAGCCAAATTTGCTTAATGACCACATGACTCCCTACAAACCATGATGGTTTGTTTAATGACTGTGGCAAAAAGATCCTAAAATTGGGTGTGGCTCATTTATTCCTGCATCATTTAATAATGGAGGTTTTAGTCTCAGTTGTGGTTGCAAGTCAAGGAGTTCTTGTATCTTCAAATGAGAATTGACTCCTGGTGGCTGCCTGGATAATCCCTGCAGTTTTCTAGAAAGAATTTGGAAGTAGTTTGCCACTGCTTCCTCCTAAGGCTAAGAGAGAGTGACTGGCCCAAAATCATCCAGCTGGCTTAGTGACTAAGGTAGGACTAGAACACATGGTCTCCTTAACCACTATACCAAACTAATTCTCAGTCTTACGCATACAAAACACTAAAACTGACCAGAGTCATTGATTGAGAGGGGTGGCAATATAATTTGAATGAATGAACAAATAAACAAACAAACAAACAAGTAAAACAATGGCTGGATATCCACTTAGGCTATATATACTTTGAAAATGATTCAGAACAACTACTACTACAACTACTACCTTTACAAATATAATTCCTGTTGTGACAATCTTTCTTCAATAGTCCTTAGTCAGACAATGAAAATAAAGCAGCATGGGTAATTTACTCTGTTGTCCTTGAAGAAATAATAGCCTTTTCTCCTTAGGATATCAGATTTCTGCCTTATTTATTCATATCATTTCACTGATTTAGTTTTTCTTTTGAGCTTTTCAGCTGTTGGCCTTGTTTGTTATTTGGTCAGAGATGAGCATCTTTCCAGTGAGATGAACAGACTGAAATTCTCTTTAAATTAATAAAAAAGTTAAACATTTTTCTGCCCCAAAATTATAAAATAAAGTGTACAATGAAACTGCCTCGAATGAAAAAGCATTACAAAAATTAAATATATCACAGCAATATTTTTTTGACTCTGCATTGCACCAAACCAAAGGCTGTAACAGCACATAGGGGAATGCTCTTAAATGAATAAATATTCAATAAAGGAAACTATTAAAATAAACTAATTCCCTCTCCACCATCTTTGATACTGGAATTGTATATCTGTAGTCTTTTCTAGAATTTGATATGATGTTGTGGGATAGTTTTATACCAGGAATGTTTTGCACATAAGCTATGTTTATTGCTACATAATTAGTACTTAGTTATTAATTGGAATGATAATTATCAGTCTTGATACAGATACTGGCCAATAAATACAAAAATGAGTAAGAAAGACTGCCCAGAAAAAGCTGTGGGAAAAAACAATAATTGTTTCCAAATCAAGTACTT
This sequence comes from Acrochordus granulatus, assembly GCA_032468055.1. Taxonomy (NCBI): domain Eukaryota; kingdom Metazoa; phylum Chordata; class Lepidosauria; order Squamata; family Acrochordidae; genus Acrochordus; species Acrochordus granulatus. The sequence continues at coordinate 27,874 of JANHZU010011079.1, read as the reverse complement.
ACAACCTAATGCGCCATGCATATTAGGAAGGTGATAGGTGTTATAAAGTTAGAAATATTTTTGCTTTGACCAGTGTATATATATATTCCTTCAAGACTGTTCTTGTGATCTGCCACAGATATTCACAACACTTTTTCCCTCACGATTTAGTGAGGCTGCAGTGATTGCAATTCATTTTTTTTCCTGTGACCTCAATGATGGATGCAAAAGCTCTGCTCTTTCCATAGGGTGAATTTTATGGCCATTGTGTCCTGCATGAAACAGTATTTCAGGAAATTGATGCCTTCCTGAGGATCAGGAACCGCTGAGAACGAAAACTAACATGACCCTCTGAAATCTTTACTGTGGGGTTTCTACAGGCATTGGGTTTGTAACAAGGTCTTTAATCTTCTCTTTTGGTAACATCGTGTCCATATGTCTTCATGGACACGATGTTACCAAAACATCGTTTTGGTATGCACGTCCCCTCATCCCCAAATCAGCACCATTGCTAAGTACCTAAGCTGCAAAAATCTACATAACCACCAGATGGAGGTAAAAAAAGAAAGGAAAAAAGTCAAATCTTTGCTGCCATCTAGTAGCCTTCTTAAATTTTTGCAGATCACTTGGTAGTACTACTTTTCACTCTGTCTAAGAAAGGAAATTGTTGAATGGAAAATACAGGAATAACATAGGGAACTAATTATTCTAATATGAAGTGTGGATCTATATGGACTAGATAGTTACAGATCTTTCGACAGTGATTCGCATTCTGTATAGGAAAATGATCTCTATCTAATATGAAGCCTTAGTCATTTTAATACTCCATGGCCACCAAGTGGATAGAAAAGGAGGAAAATATTACAAGTTGTTGGCTATAAGTGCCACTTCTGAGGCTCTGATGTTCATTCAAATTCAGGGGGAAACATATCAGCCAGTAGGGTACATGTGAAGCACATTGGTGTCGAAATGGATTGGAAGAGAAGAACATGTCAGATTAACTATCTCGATTTATCAGCAGCAGGTCTGAAGTATTGGTTACTGGTAGATGGGTTTCGTGCCATTCAGTGTAGGTTTCTGAGCTTCCCAGGTACCTTCACTTGGTTGCTGTGGACACATGCTCCAGCTCAGCTCTTCTTATGTTCTTATGCTGTTTATAATTTTCAGCTTCTCTGATGAAATACAGTGGAACCTTACAAGATGAGCATCTCATAAGACTAGATTCTCACAAGATGAGCAACAAATAATAATAAAATTTATTCTGCTAGACGAGCAGCACAAGATAAGCAAACTTTGTGCGATGTTATACGTCATCAGTCAGTGTGCTCTGTATTTCCCGTTCACACTGCCACATGGTTTACTCCGTTACTGTTCTTGTGCTGTACTGTGAGTGCGTGTGTGTGTAGGAAGCCCCTTGAAGAAGTGCAAAATGAAAGGCAATAAGAAGTAGGTGATTCAGGTAGACCAAGAAATCATCGAGAAGCACGAGAGAGGTGTGCATGTGACTGACCTTGCCAGAATGTACACACCATCCTGATCGCAAGATGAGCACCACGCGATGAGCTGGTGCAGGAAATCTCACAATGGAGCCGATGGTTCTCCTCTCTCACTGCGTAAACAGTGTAAATTAAGTGAAAGGCATTTAACAGAAGAAACTCCCAAGACTTCAGACTCCAGATTCTCTCTCCAGGCATCCCCCTCCCCTGCCTCTCCTCTCTCTCTCTTGTCTCCCTCGCACCAGCTGGGATTGTTCTCAAAGCACGTGCGCACACACGCACACACACATATAATAAAGCAGAAATTGTCCTTGTCCTCCCCAAAATAAAGCAGAAATTCCCCCTCGACACACAGCACTATCATAGTCTCTTCTCCCCTCATAGCATGGAGGCAAGAAACATTTCCAAATCGCCCATGAAAGACACCCGGAAAGGCGTTGGTGAGGAAAAAGGCAGTTTTGCTTCAGCAGCGGCGACAGTGGATCCTCTGAGCCAGCAGGGGGCGCCGGACAGAAGCTGGCCTAGCAGCAGCCTTGAAGCAGATCTGTAAGTGCTGGTTAGCTTGCTCTATTTCTGCTTTATATTGTGTGTTAGTCATTGTTATTTGTTTCAGATGTTAGAGACAAACATTTCCACATCAAATTCCATTGAAAATGGTTTTTTGGTGAATATTTTTGGGGCGTGGAATGGATTGTCCAACTTTACACTGTTTCCATACAATGAGGCTCCACTGTACTCAGATACCACTGTATGCAACAGAATCATTTTTGCAGTGGTATAGTGTAATGCGTATCAGTTCCTGTAACTATTTATATTATTTGACAATATAACTGCACTGATAAGAAGTAACCACTCAATGTTCCACCTGTATAAATGTGGTGAACTATATGCTGCAAAGTATGCATCTGTGTGCGAATAGAGAATGAATGTGGAAAATGTGCATAAGGCATACTTGTTTATTCATCACTGCTTGTAAGAATTGTGAGTAACAGGCAAACCCGCATTTGGCTTTTCACATGTTGCAAACATTTTAGAAAAAATCTGTATGCTAGGGAATTACAGAGGAGGAGCATTGACCTCAGAATAAGAGCAATAATAGCAGAGATGCTATACAAAGTCTGTTGAATCAAGAACTGTAAGTTGATTTTCAGAACCAACCTGTAGAAAGCATGCAAGTCTATTTAAAGCAAGACATCCTGTGTGTGTATCGCATAATCATGATACGTCTAGTAAAAATCCTCTTGGAAGATTCCAAAAAAAGAGGAAGTCATAGGCTTATAAAAGCTCCACCCAATAAAGAAGTTGTTCTCAACCTCTGAGCTTCAAATATCATAGCCAAATTCTGCTGGCTATTGGGAAGGAGGGGATAGGAAAGAAGGACACTTTGGATCTCAGTAGCATCCAGCTCCAGTTCCTGTCTTAAACACATCGAACCTCCATGTCACAATTTAGATACAATTTCGTTTAGTGATGTTCAGAAAGTCAGGAAGTTGAACTGTGGCCACCCACCACTCAAATATTGCCACTCCCAAGCTACACTGATGTCATCGTATCTGTGTACAGTAGAATCTTGGATTGCAAGCATAATTTGTTCCAGAAAAGTGCCTGTAATCCAATACGCTCATATAACAAAGCACACACATGCGGTTACAATACATGTAAACATGTAAATAAAAGTGTAAAATACATGTAATAGCATAAACAGTACACTCGCGCGGATGCTGCCTGTACAAGAGAAGAACCATCGGCTCAGTTGTGAGATTTCCTGCACGAGCTCATTGCGTGATGCTCATCTTGCAAGTTATCACTCGTTAACTAAGTTAAAGTTTATTTAAAATTTTTGCTTGTCTCGCAAAGCACTCGCAAAGCACATTACTCGCAATCCAGGGTTCCACTGTATTATGATTCTTAAATTATATTCTACTGGATGTAGAACCATTTCATAATTGTTATGGGATTTTTTTGCCTCTTCCATCCCAGAGAACCTATATCTTGTTTCTGGAATAAACTAGTATATCCAAATGAATGTCTCTCTCTCTCCGTCTCTCTCCTATTTAATATCGTGCCCATTGTAACAAATTCAGACAAGTTCTGCCTTTTGATCATAATTGGACCAAGCAGGATCAAATCTGCATGTTGGACTTCAAAGTGTTTATTTTGACACTTTAGACAATGATAAGTAGATGTCAGGCAGAAGGAGCTAAATGGGAAATGGAAACACTAGAAGCATAACAATTGCAACTATTTTGATAGAGGAAAGAAACAGAGGTCAGCAGAAGAAACCATTGTGGCCATTGTTCCCCCAAAAAAGCTTAGTCTGAAACAATAAAGGACACATACAAGACATGGAAAGAGAGGTAAATCTTAAAGGAAGATGTCAAATAGAAAAGCTAGGATTGTAGAGTTAGGGTAGTTAAATGAAATCACACAATGAATTACAGGTATTGAGGAATTATAAAAAAAAGACTTTGGATATGTACAAAATAAATGAAGAAAATAACTTGAATAACAGCTGCTTAACGCTAACAGATGCTACCTGATGGTCTTACATAATCCTTTTGAGAAATCTTGTACAACTCATGAAGTAACATACCACTGGAAAAGAGCATATGTCCCTCTTCTCAGAAAAAGGGAAGACATTGATACCTGGGAAAATTCCAGGGCAGATCAATCTGCAAACACCTTAAAAACAATGCAGCAATTACCAGAAGGCAACACGTTGTCAAGAATGAATCTCTAGATAACTCAAAATGGGAGGACTTGCAGATATCCAAAATACTAATGCTCTTGTTGCGAATATAGAAATATTTAAAATGATCTTGATAGATTGGAGACATGGTCTGAAAATAATAGAATGAAATTTAAGAAGACAATGGCAAAGTTATTCACATGGAAAACAAAATGCTCAGTTGCAGGATTGGGAATACTGGGCTAGCTAATGTTATTCATGCAAAATTTCCTGGAAGAGTAGTGATTGCAAATTCAATACGAGCCACTCATGTGATTGAGCTGCAAAAAAAAAGTAAATGTATTTAGACTACCACTAAAATACATCTGGTATCTATTGTTAGGTCAGATGTATACATTTGGTAATTCTCCTTATGGACAGCTGTTTGGTCTCCTGATATCTGAAGATCTCTGTGAGTGTTTTAAGGCAGAATGGCATCAGCTTCTGGGAAAGTTACTGGCTCATTAAGAGGAGAGGCAGATATAAAGGCTGATATTTTGGAAGAGATACAAGCTAAATGCTAGTAAAAAAACCCAATTAATTTTGAATCTCCCTTACTAAAACAGATGCACACAAGGGTATGCATCTACCCCATCCCCCAATCAATCCATCACTCAGTGCTGAAAACTTTGCCTCTAAGTCATAATTTACACAATGATTTAAGCCAATGCTTCCCAAACTTTTTCCTTCATTGCCCAAAACCTTTTCCAGGGTTCAACAAACAGAGTTTTTTTGTGCTCCTTATGATGGCAAGAGTGGAAAATCCTATTTCACACATGTAGGTGCTTGGAAACAGCAATAATTGCATCACAGCCTCCCCGATTGTAACCAGAAAGACTACAAATGGTCCTTGTTTTCTTCAGATAACATTGTGCATGGATTGCCTGACCTAAGCTCAATCAGTTGCTCAGCAAAACATTTTATGGATTTATGTATTGCTACCCAAAGAAAGACCACTTCCACACAATTGGTATAATTTACCCAGGTTTGGAAATCATTGCTTTAAGCTAAAACCACATTGGAACTTAACACTCGGGATGAACCCAAGTGAAGATGTAGACATTACTGTCATTGTTTGATAGCAGTCTCAAAATTAAGTCATGTACATAGGTACGTGGTGCAAAAGAGGATGTGGTGGCACAAACAGTTAAAACACTAGGCTTGTTGGCTGGAAGGCTGGCAGCTCAAGTTCGAGGCCCAAGTGTTGCCATATAATGGGGTGAGTTCCCATTGTCTGCCTAACTTCTGTCAACCTAGCAGTTTGAAAGCATTTAAAAATGCAAGTAGAAAAATAGGTCCTGCCTAATTCAGTGGGAAAGGTAATAGCATTCCATGTGCCTTGGCATTTACTCATGCTTGCCACATGACCATGGAAGCATCTTTGGACAAATGCTGGCTCTTTGGCTAGGAAACAGAGATGAGAAATGCCCCTTAGGGTCTGCCATGACTGGCGGGGGAAACCTTTTTATAGGTATTGGAGGGGGGAGATGATAAAACATCAGGATGTTAGGTTGAAAACCTGGAAGTTTGTTTTATTTTCATCATCATTGTTTGTACTGGACATCCCCAGCCATGAGTGTGAGGGGAGGAGGGAGAAAATGTATAGGGTAGGAATTCATTTTGAATATCTTATCTTCTCAAACTCAAAAGGCCACAGACTTACAGCAAAGAATATATTTTATTTCCCCTACTATCTAGAATGAGCATGCATTGTCATAAAAAACTACAAAAGGTCTCTCAAACAGCCACAAGCACTGAACTTCTGCATCTATGATGTCTTCAGGGTTTTGTTTTGTTTTGTTGTGCTATCTTGACTTCTGGCAGCGGGATTTTTCAGAAATGGTTTGCATTGTCTTCTTTTTCCAAGGAATGAGAGGGAATTATGTCCTAAGGTCATCCAGATGGCTCTCATACCTAGGGAAAGACCAGAAATCTTGGTTTCCTAGCTAGCTTCTAACTCATCTCCTTTAATCACTTCATCAAACTGGCTCCAGTGGAGATATTAAATATAATGGTCCTTTATGATGCATTAGAATTTGAAATATTGCTTTCTTTCTCTCCCTCCCCCTGCATCTCCAGCTGCATGCAGTTGTGATAACTTGACAGATCAATCTTATCCTCTATTGTGACACGGAACATGTTTCAGAAGATACGTATCCCAGAGGCTATTTTGCTAGGGGCAGCCTTGTTTCCACACTATGGCCTTCGTTTCCCCTGCTGTCTGCCTTGGTAACTGGGTACCTCGGAGGTATTTTTGTCCTTAATTGTCAATGTGGCTTTTATCGTGTCTGAGATTAAAGAAGCTCCTAAAATAAGAGGTAAGAGAGAAAGGACAGCACAACTGAAGACCTTTGCCACTGAAGAGAAAAACAATTAAATACTTCAATGAAAGGCAATTAAATTATAGTGGAAGGAGAAGCCAAAAACAACTGTATGTGTATAGTGGTTAAGATGCAAGGCTTGTTGGCTGGAAAGTTGTCAGCATGAGTTCAAGACCGAGATTGCACATAATGGGGTGAGCTCCTGTTACTTGCTCCAGCTCCTGTCAACCTAGCAGTTCAAAAGCATGCAAAATGCAAGTAGATAAACAGATACACCCTAATTTGGTGGGAAGGTAACAGCTTTCCATGTGCATCAGCATTTGATCAAGCTGGTGAGATGACCACAGAAGTGTCTTTGGACAATGCTGGCTCTTCAGCTATGAAACGGAGATGAGCACTGCCTCCCACCCCTGCAGAGTCAGACACAATTGGCAAGGGAAACCTTTACCTTTACTTTTATTACTATGAAGAAAGCAGTGAAGAACCTGCATTGTCTAGCGATACCAGCAGCCTGCTCGATTGTGGAGACATTATTTACTGATAACAGTCAACCATAAATACAATCCTATGGCCCTGTAATGGGAGATCAGAAACAAGATTGCTCAAGTACCCTCTCTGTGAGTAGAGAGAGATACAATATCGATGAAATTCCAGGAGGCCTCCAAGATTGGAAGTGTTCATAGATACTTTGGATGCAAAGCCTCTTGGCCCATAATATAATTATCTGTGTGATTTACATGCTTCCTGTTTGCAGCAGCATCTGGGGAAAAAAGCATTCACAAAGACTCCTCCAATTTAAGGGGTATTTCCAGCAGCATTTAGGATCATCCATCTGTGTCTGTCGAAGGAGCCCTGAAGGAGCCTGAATTTGTATGGGTCTGTCCTGACCCTGATTGGCAGCAAGTGTCCAAAGTTTGGGGTGGGAAACTTTTTCTGATGATGCCGACATTCTGCTGGAAATGAACTGCATGAAAAACATGTGTCCTGCCCCTCACTTATTAATTCTCTGTGTGTAAGCCAAACCATAATGTGTTTAGTTGACTTTGAACTCTGCCATTTGGTTTATAAACTAATATATAAACTTATGACTTAACGTGTTCTGAGAGCCTAGTTGGTTACACTTCATTCAATAAGTCAGAGTTAAGCGAACTGTGGCTTAGAAATAATGTATGAACAAAGCCATTGGTTAAGCATTACATACTATTAAAGCCTCATTCCTTGCTAGAGTAAGACCACAATTTAAAATTAGATTTGTCAGGCATCTGACAGAGCTTTCTATTGTATGACTGTAAATAGAATAAGTAAGTATCCTAGCATTTTATTATAGTTGATTCTGGAATCTTTTTTTCTTAAAGTTCGTTCTGTTTTCTTGTTTAATTCTTTTTCTCAGTATTCATTGGAGAAACCCACAAACATTAATATCCTGTGATGAATCATTTACCACCATCAAACAACATCTCCCTATCCCAGATAGCAAAGGGCACCCCTTAAGTTCAAACTCTCCTAGGAACATGTTTCGCATTTCAACTCTTTTGGAATTACCTCTGAAAAATGTGCCATCTCTTCCAAAAGAATTGCTTCTGTGTGTTTCACACATTCAGAAAACAAAGAGAGAAAAAAATACTACAGATTGTAGTTTCATAAATCACATGCCTGTTTAGGAATTTTGTCTTCACGTGAAAAGAAATTTTAGCACAGGTGTTTAAAATGCATCAATTGGGTATTGTAGGCTGTTTCTTACCCACCTGTATGAGTGGTATATTACAGGGACAGAGCCAGCATGCTCAGAGATGCTCATGTATCAACTGATATCACCCTTGATATTTTCAAAAGTGCCTGCCAGTGTGACCTGAGATCATTTAACTTTATAGTAAATGAAATTGGATTAGACTAATCACATTGGAAATTGGCATCAAATGGGATGCTGGCATGCAGCAAAATAGAATGCGTAGATTGCTTTTCCTTCCATTACTTACAAATATGCCTTTATAGACTCTCTTAGAAAATGAAAAGGAGAGAAGCTACAGACTTGTGATTTTTCCAGAAGGCTAGCAAGTAGGATGACCTCTGCAAAAAACAGAGATTGGTTTATCACTTTGCTTGATTTTTCCAGCCATATGTAGTAACTACTGACCCAGAACACTGAATAGGAATGGTAGAGAACAATCTGGAAAAGGCAAAGAAGCTGTCAAGCAACAACCTCACCAATTGGTGTTGTGGTAAGTGAGTCATCCAGGTAACCAAGTTGTCTTATTTACAGAAATAATTCCAGCACTCTAGGTTCTCAGTTTCCAAACACTTTATCCAGATTTCCAACATATCTCTTCTTCCTTTGTTTTGTGGCAACAACCCACTATCTGAATGAGAGCTATCTCCAGCTAGTTTACTGAAGTTCCCCTCTCTTTGCTAATATTGAACTTAGAAGTCATCTGTGTGACCGAGGTCATGACTCTTTCACTATGTCATTCTTTGAAATTGAAGCTCTTCAATAGAAGGAAATATCTGTTGTTCAGAGCTGAAGTACGAAGTTTAAAAAGATGGTAGGAGACTTTGGATTTTCAACTTGCAAGACTGATAACAGTCCTCCTAGGGGAACCAGACAGGAAAGATGTGCTAATTCTACTTTATTGTAAGGCTACATTCAGATACTTTATTGGCCGAGCATGGTTAGACATGAAAGGAATTTAGCTCCGCTACAGCAGTTCTCAGTATACTTGCAAGACAACAGTAAATAAACTAATAATATGGAAATAATGAAGTTAAAGTGGACATCCAAAGTATGCAGCCAGTAGAAAGGGAATATCATAAAGTGTAGTGTTAGGGACCCTATATGTGGATAAGTACATAAACATTAGACAGAACTTCTGGGTTAATTTCATATAATATGAGTCAAATCTGAATTATGGCACAGGGGGAAAAATTGTCCCTATGTCTGGTTGCTTTGGTATGTTCTAGAGCACTGTCCAGAGGGATCATCTCATCCCGGTCATGACATGTTAATAATCATTAACAGAATCTTGCAAGTATAAAAGTATAAATATCTTGCCATCTCTTTTACTGGTTGATCAATTGTGTGCATGGGGGTCCTTCTTAAGTTTCTTACCCTGATTGTGAAGCAATTGCGGGCTCCTCCCCCCATCATCTGATCATTCCCTAGCAGTATCTCTTCCCCTCATCCCTCAAGGTCATTCTCACATGCCAATACCAGCACTACCTCTTCCCTTCATCCTTCAAGGTCATATACTGTATACAGTATATCTTATATACAGAGGTTTTCTAGAAATTTACAGTACATTCTGACTACCAACTATGGCTTTTGGCACAGAAATATATGCTACCCCTGAGCTACAGCCTTTCTTTCTTTTTATTATGAATTTGGAAATGCGCAGTGGATCTTAAAATATGGGGTAGTTAACTTTTATTTATTGCTGTAACCTGAAAAAATGGAGAGATAAGGAAGAGTTTAATTCCAGTTCAAATATTGTAACATCAGTATATCTTTAATTAATAGCCCTGCTTATTAATTAAAATCTGTGGAAAAATGGAAACTATTTTCAATCAGATTTTTAAAAATGCTAATTTGAAGCATTTTATTATTCACTGTTTTATTCTTTAGAAGATCTAATTTAGAATTCAGCCTTATCTTTGTCCTCCTTAATTCCTGGACACATGCTGCTATTGATAAATGTCACCATCTTATTAGCTCAAGGAATCTGGTGTGCATGCATGATTAGCAGGGCAAACTGTGATCCGACTCAATTTTGAATCTTACTTCTCCATGAATAGATAATGTAATTGATGCCATGACCCAAGGCCACAAATAGCCAGCTGCTTCAATGGAATATCTTCCATGTTAAAATTCATGTACTGAACTGCCTGTTTTGCAACTGGCACACCTGCAAATACGAATCAGTGGGACAGTGACAAGTATGGAACTGCTTATGCTGAAACTATGGAGACGGTTTGATAAAATGGTAACTGAACAGAACAAAAGCAGCAGCAGCATCTAACAGGTTGCTTTTGTTGCAAACTGTCCAGAGTCACTTGCAGTGACATGGGCAGTGAATAAGTTCAACAAATAAATCAAATTAATAATTTTAATTGTAGCACTCTCTCTCGCTCTTCCTTTCTCAAACATAGTAACTAATAAAGTAATTTTTGTCTTAGTATGATGGACAAACTAAAATTATCAGTGTGCCTATCTGTGTTAACTTATCCTACCTAAACTGCTTCTCAAGACTCTTTTTATTCAAATCTTCTTTTAAAATTACTTCTCATTTAGTTATACTAAGGCTGTCTGTCTTCTGTTTTCCATCTATATGTGCTTGTTGCCAATGAATGGAGAGAGGTTGATTGAAAGGTGGATTTCATATTTCCAAAAATGGAGAATCAATCATTGTTTAATTCTTTACTCATTGAAGTAACTTTCTGGAAAGTCCTAGTTATAGTTTTGCCTGCCTGCCTGCTTGCCTGCCTACTTACCTACCTACCTACTTACCTGTCTGTCTGTCCGTCCGTCCGTCTAACTGTCTGTCTATCTTAAACCAATGACTCTGCCAGTCTTTATGACATTCTTCCGTCTGATAAGACTCTTGGAATACATGAAGATTGCCCTCACATTCCACTGAAGACTCTAATTTTGGCAGTCTTTTCATACTATTTAAGGATATGAGTTGCATCAACCTGATGAATTCATCAAGCATTCCATGTATGTGTGTGAAACTTTTCAAAAATAGCACCAGCATGACAGATTTTGTTACAAAAGAGAAAGACAAGTTCTGAAGTGGCACACAATTATAAATTATCAGAACAAAAGTACAGAGAAAACTAAAAAGCATTCTTCGACTGTCTTCCTTTAAAAAGAAAACTCAAAGGGTCAAGAATCGAGCAATCTGGATATTTAGAAAATTAATATAAAATTAATCTGATCCTGAACGTGAGGGAATGGTCAACTGGGCTGTCAGCAAGAAACAAATCAAAGACAGACTTCACAAATCTGCTACTGACTTCAGTGGTTTTCAACAAATGCAGCGACTCAATTTATTGTCATTTATGTACTCCAAAACACACATTAAGGTCTGAAAAAAATATGTATTTAAATCATTTACAGATGTATGCTTGCCAACTGAGTGGTAAAAACAAATATAGGCTGATTGGGGTTTTTTTATGAACAAGTTGCCAAAACAATAAGGGTCCTTGATATTCTATCTGTATGAAACTGTGGATTCATTAAAATTCATTGAGTTTTACTTACTGCTTGCCTTAGTCAGACAGTTTTTCACTGCAGTTCTCCCTTTAAAAATTAAAGAATACATGAACAAGTCCCTTTATGAGCTTATAGTTGTTTTATGTTGTTTGCAAAATAAATAGAAGTCTTCAGTTACCATTTTAAGCATGTAAATTATGTAGATTTATTTTTTTTAGATATTCTTTCATTAGTTTTCTGGATTGTCCAGGTGATATGATAAATCACTTTCAGGAAGTAGTTCTGTTATCTTCTATCATCCCTAGCTGTTGTTGTTCAGTCCGTCAGTTGTGTCCAACTCTTTGCAACCCTATGGACCACAGCATACCAGGCCTCCCTCTCCTGCATTGCCACACAGAGTCTGCCCAAATCCATGCCCATTACAATCATGATGCTATCTAACCATCTCATCTTCTGCCATCCCCTTCTCCTTTTGCCCTCAATCTTTCCCAGCATCACAGTCTTTTCCAATGAGTCCTCTCTGTGCATTATGTGGCCATTTTTCTGAGTTTCAGCTTCAGTATCTGTCCTTCCAATGAGCAAACAGGGTTGATTTCTTTTAGGATCAACTGTTTGATCTCCTTGTTGTCCAAGGGAACCTCAAGAGTCTTCTCCAGCACCACAATTCAAAGGCATCAATTCTTTGATGCTCAGCCTTCCTTATGGTCCAGCTCTCACAGCCATACATCACTACTGGGAAAACCATAGCCTTGACAAGTAAGTGATATCTATTTCTCTACTTGCATTTGCATGCTTCTAAACTGTGAAGTTGACAGGCACTGAGGCGGACAACAGGAGCTCACCCTGTTGCACAGCAATGATGGGTCTCGAACTTGGGCTGCTGAGCTTTCAGTTGACAAGCTGAGCATCTCAACTGCTTGTGCCATCACACCTCTTTTTTATATACCCAGAATACTTCAACTTTTCTTTATCCTAATTTCCTCTGTGGAAAATGAATGGGTTGTTTCTACAGTAATCCATATGGGAGGATTAGGGCATTTTTTAATTGAATGGCAGAAGGTACTTTTAACCTTCATTTATTTAAGACACTTATCAACATAGTTAGCCATAGTTTCTTAAGGGTACAATCTTTCCCTATATTTTTTACTTCTCTTAACAAATTTCAGACTACATAGCTCTCTAAAGATTTAGTTTAGTAAAGTAAGTTATGCATTTATGGAGACATAGAGAAGTTATTTGTCTACTCTTTTATTTCTTTCATTATGTTATAAGAAAGAAAAGAATTCTAAATGTTTTTCCTCTTAAGAAGTACTACAGGTAGTCCTTACATAACAACTGCTCTGTTTTAGTGACCATTTGAAGTTATAACATTGCTGAAAAAGTAACTTTATGACTGATTCTCGCACTTATCGACTTCAGTATCCCTACAGTCATGTGATCACTATTTGCACACTTCATAGCTTGCTTCTGATAAGCAGAACCAAGCAGAAGCTGGCAATGATATCCCAAGTTACAGTCACATGATGTCTCACTTAACAATTGCATCACTTTGCAACAAAGTTGCTGGTCCCCATTGTGGTAAGTAAGTGAGGACTACCTATATTTATTGGGGCGCATTGGACTAGTGCTTAAGATGCTGGACTTGTCAGCTGGAAAGTTGGCAGTCCAAGTTCAAGACCCAAGTGTTGTATTCATGGGGTGAGCTCCCATTATTTGCCCCAACTCCTGCCAACCTAGCAGTTCAAAAACAGGTAAAAATGCAAACAGATATATAGATAACACCTCCAGTGGGAAGAAGATGAATGCCTTGGCATATAGTCATGCCAGCCATATGACCATGGAAGCAACTTTGGACAATGTTGGCTCTTCGGTTATGAAATGGAGATCAGCACTCCCTCCTAGAGTTGGACAAGACTGAAAGGGGGAATCTTTACCTTTTTCCCTGTATTTATATTTATTTATAAAACAAGTTTATATAGCTGCCCACCTCACACATAGGTAATTGCAGTTGGCTTACAAGATTTTGTAGAATTAACTCTACAGAGAATGAGTCAAGGCTTTTAGAGAAACCAAGCACTCTTGATCACACCATAACCAGCATGAATCCCCCAAAGGATTAAAACACTAGATGTTCCATTTCTCGAACCTTGCTCTATTTCATTGGCTGCTGCCTTTAAAAGGACTAAGAAATACCAGTTGGCATGTTATCAAACACAGGTTTTAGTGTAATGTCAGAGATGAGAAATGAAATATACTGCTTTATAGGCATATGTAATTAAAATACTACAACAAGAATTGGGAATCTGTGGCCCTCCAGATGTTAATAAACTATACCTCCCTTCAAGTCCAGCCAGAAGGGCCAGTAGTAATCATGTGCATCAGCTGCACAGCTTAAGAATTGATTTATAATCCATATAAAAGGTAAAGGTTTCCCCTGCCAATTGTGTCTGACTCTCCATTTCATAGCCAAAGAGCCAGCATTGTCTGAAGACCCTTCCATGGTCATGTGGCCAGCATGACTATGTGCCAAGGTGCATGGAACACTGTTACTTTCCCATTGAATTGACAGTATCTATTTATCCACTGCATTTTTACATGCTTTCAAACTGCCAGGTTGGCAGGAGCTGGAGCAAGTAACAGGAGCTCACCCTGTTACACGATGTCTGGATCTCAGACTCGGGCTGTTGACTTTCCAACCAATAAGCCTAGTGCCTTAACCACTCAGCCACCACATCCTTATATAATTCATCTATCAGCCTGGATAAATTAGAGATCAATCTACTGGTCTTATAGGACAGATTTCAGAAAATCCTTGAAGAGTTTATGTCCTGGAAAACTTGAAACCATAAGCTATGTTTTAGATGCTGAACTCTTTTTTGAAGAAGCATTGTCTATGTCAAAAACCTGGAAACGTACCATCTCTGTAGCAGTGCCTGATCCCTGAATGAGTTTCCCCCAAAAATTAAAATGGCTTCCACCCTACTACTATTTCAGAGAGCCTTAAAGACCTGGCTCTTCACCCAGACCTTTGTTAAGGATGATTCACCCCTCTTTCTTCTTTTATGTTTCCCTCTGGGCTTGTTTTCGTTGCCATCATTGTTCTGTCTTGTGCTGTTTTATGTGTGCTATCGTAAACCGCCAAGTTACTTGGAGTTGGGCAGCAAATACATTTAACAAATAATAATTAAATGGCACTTTAAAGAAATAGGAATTATTTTCACCTTTTTCTGCTGTTCCTTGCCTACAATGTTTTCTTAGAAGCAGAAAATTTCATTTTTTAAATCCCCCGAATATTGCAAGTCTTTCTCCCTCTTAGTTTCCCCACATCTTTAGCACTTAGGAAAAAAATGCTTTCTTTTCTTTTTTTTAAAAGACACTACACCAAATATTGACATCATTATTTTCTTCCTTTCCCACTTTCAACTGCTATTTCTCTAAAGTAAATTATAGTTGCAATTCTTTTTCCTTAATTGCAGGAAACACAAATAAGTGGCTATTTTAAAGTTGTTAACAACTTGGAGAGAGCATATTAATTTCTTACTCAGCCTGACTTGATACACTTCCAATAAGAAAACACAGTTGCTAAAACATAGAAGAATTTTCTCTATAAAATAAGGTGTTATAAGATACTTTATGCCTTCGTCTGATTAAAAACACAGTTTTGCTGATGGGCAGTGAATGCTGACACCTGGTTGGGTCAATGGAGGTAACACCTGCCTACAAAAATACGTCTATCTATTCCCAAGAAAAGCATACATTAAAATGTTAACTGAATGTAATTTATAAAAAAATAATAATTTAACCTCACTGCAGTAAAAATCTGTTCACAACCTACTGTTCCATTGGTCATTTTCTTAAGTACTTTTGCCACTTTGAGTTGCATTAGAAATGAGGTAGGTGAAAACCAGCTTTAAGAAATGGGATTCATGTCTGCTCATTTTCTTTAGTCAGTTTGAAGAAAGATATTGCTATTATATTCCAGTTGATTGACAGAAATCACAGGCCAGTTTCCCAAATAGAGCAGGCTATATGTAAGCATCCAGTCTTTCATCTATTCTGCATGCTTTCTACGGAAGGGTGCAGCAGCTTTCTGCTGCTACAGGGAATCACAGCAAAACTCTAATGTGAACAGAATCCAGCCCAGTCACAGCATCTTAGCAGTGAGGACTTATTGAAGGATGAGGAAAATGGTCTGTTTTACCTTTCAGCTCACCTCATGATTGCCTAGTCTCTCCTCCTGCAGAATGGTGTACCTACCTTGTCTCGAGGTTGAGTTATGGCAACTGGACTTCTTTTCTTGTTGGCTAGAAATATTTCATTGCTTATCCAAGCAGCTTCTTCAGTCATGCTTGTACCTGCCTTGTTTATCTGATTTGTTTTATAGGTAGTCCTTGACCTACCACCATTCAATCACTGACTGTTTGAAGTTGCATTACAATGCTGATGAAAAAAATGAACTTATGACTTTCCCCCAGGAAGCCAGCGGGAAAGATCGCAAGTCTCCCTGACCCACACACTTTATCAAGCCCCTCTGCATTTGGGCCATTCCAGGCACTTGTGCATCCTGCACACTGTCCCTGACTTTTGCAATGCCTCCTTTGAATCCTTGTGCACCTCCTCATGACCCTCAACCCATGCTGCACCTCCATGCAACTTCCCTGATCTCCTGTGTCTCTTCTTTCCTGACTCATGCACCACAGCACACCTTCCTGACCTGTGTGATATCTCTCACATATCCTCCCCAACCTGACACATGCAGCATCCCTTACACATCCACCCTAACCCATATAGCATGTCTCCTGTATTTCCATGCATCTTCCCCAACCTGGGTGGTTCCTCTTGGGCACTTTCTGAAGTAGTATGATTTCTATAAAATTTGGAGTGTCACATCTGCTCATAGCAATTTAGCTTCTTTGTAGCCCATTCCAACATAAGTAGTTTGGATATTCCTAATATTTAAATAATAATAATAATATAATCAAATTAGGTGCACATGATGCATACATGCACACACAATAGTTGTTTCATGTCCTTTTCCTAATGCAAAGATTGATCAGATTATTCTTGAATGATTCAGAGCAGAGCAGATAATTCCTGGTATTCCAGATCTGCTCCTCAATCATTCAAGAATTCATACTCACAATATAATGGGCACTTTGTAGTTTTCTTTGAAGAGATTTTATTTAATCTAATTGAAATTCAATGCATAGATGCAATATGTCCATGCAGTATGTATGTCATCTAGCTTTTTCATAGGATTCAGAACATCTAAAGAGAATATTTTAGAGAATATACCTTAACAAATTTTGATAGAGTTATCTCTATGTTAGCAATTGATTGGGAAAAGCTCTAAAATCAAGATCATCAAAATACTGAAAGTACATGAAGATCACACATTTCATTGATTTGCAATGGGATGTGTGCTGCTAAACCACTTAGTTGATTTTGGAAATCCAGTATGTCCATTA
>JANHZU010011079.1:0-10576 GCA_032468055.1 Acrochordus granulatus | reverse complement strand
GTTGAGTTTCAAGCCAGCTTTTGCACTCTCCTCTTTCACCCTCATCAAGAGGCTCTTTAGCTCCTCTTTACTTTCTGCCATCAGAATGGTACTGTCTGTATATCTGAGGTTGTTGATGTTTCTTCCAGCAACTAGCTGGTCAGTTACTATAGACTGGGGAAATCTTGACTACCCTGATCAGTACCTGTTCCCCAGGTTTTCTTCTCTTTCTTCTTTTTTCTTTCAGTTTTTCTTTCAGATTTTTTTTTGTTCTTTCTACCCCGTCAAAATGTTGGAAATAAATTATGCAAATTGGTGGAGAACTCTATCTGTCTGTAAGCAGGATAATTTTCTGAAAACTCAGCTGCTGTGGACCAAATTTGGAATGGTGGGAGAAACTGGCAAAAGGAAGACTGAGTTGAATCTCAATTTAAATCAGTTAAATTTCAGCTGGATTTGCTGAGAAGCTGTGGAGAGAATGAACCTGATGGGAAAAGCAGTTGGACACTGATTCAGAATGCTGATGATTCTCCCATTTTCTCTTCTCTTCTAGATACTTGACCTGGAGTAAAGCATATGCAGTCTTTCCTATGCTTTGTTTTTCAGTTTACCCATATAGGCAAAAACTCCAGATGCAGTATGGTGGGAGCGTGCAAACATTCATTCTCACGTGGAACTTCCATATTTGCACCTACCTTGGTCAAACCTTTTCTCTAATGCATATGTGGAAGCAACATAGCAGCCTTGATTAAGTTCTGACAGATCCAGAAGCAACCCAGTTTGATTAATCCTTGGGGTAAAAGGGCATAACGATATTCATGCACACTGATGCAGCAGATCAATATATTACAGAAAACATATGCCTCTTGTGGCCATTGTTGGCAAAGAGTCTGAAAGATACAATAAGCCATGCACTGCATGATTTTAATACTTTATTTAAACTAGAAATGCCAGAGATTGAATTCAGGCTCTTCTGTGTATATTATACAGACTCTGTAGAGTAGACATTTTGGTAATCCGAGTAGACGTTTTGAGGCTCTGCTTCTCTGACTTTTGATCTGTCCCAAATTGCTGGGATTTATTGCTTGACTGCGGGAAAATAAATAAAATATAAAGCACAAGAAAGAGGAGAAATCTTCTGTTTATATAGTTTTTTTAAAAAAGTCCAATTTATGCCCCATCTTTGTGTCAGCCTTCCTTTTTCCACTTTGATGAATTCTGCTTCATTTAACTGGGTGGCTGAAATAATTCTCTAGAGCAGAATAAAAAAAATATAGCAAGAAGAAACAACCCTTAGCAGGAAAGCTGATTTTGCATTTTTTAAAGGAAACAATAGTTAAATTTCACAACATAGAAAATAGTAAAAAAACCTGCAGTCAGTCCACTGTGTGTGTATAAATATGTGTTTGTGTATGCGGACTGTATGTTGAAACTAACAAGGGCAAAATATTCATCCAAACAAAGAAAAAGTATTAAAAAGCAAGATGAAACAAAGATGGAAGAGTAACTTAACATGCTCGTAAAAAATCATTTCACTGTCTTAAAAACAGCTGCACTCGAGGCCTGAAATACCTTTCTGAAATTGTAGTAATTGTACAACATTCTACAATATTTTAAAAACCTGAGCTGCTTTGAAAATGACATGCTCACCATCTAGAACACATCTGGCTCACTAAAACAGAGTATGACATCTGAAATGGACATTAAATTTTATTTCAGGACTGAGCTCAAAATCCTGGTAACTGTACGTCCTTGAAGTTTTCTTAGCACTCATCCATAAGGGCTTTGGCCTTGCCTTCTTTCGAGATGTTTTGGTCACTTCCTAACCTACAGCACTGAAATTCCCTGGAGATCCCATCCAAGTATTAACTAGCTTGTCCCTACTTAGTATCCAAGCCCAGACAAAGTCACCTAGATGTTGACTAGGATATCTGGGATCTAGATACCACATAAACTTAATAAATTAGTATATTTGTAAAACCAGGATATATATGGGTAGATCTATACTTTAAAATATGGGCATTTGAATATCATCTTTCCTGCTATATGTTCTGCTGGATTTGAAATATCTAATACCAGTAACATAAAAACTTCCACAGGTTGAACATTACTCCTTTTGACCACGTAAATACTGTATAATTTTCTTTAAGATTTGGAGATGGTTGCCTTTCCATCTTCCTAGTCTAGCCTAGTAGTCCTAGGAATTCCTAAAGGTTTCCTATCCAAATATAAAACAGGACCTCTTAATCTTTCAGAGATCAGCCAAAGCAGTGATCAGCGGTTACAAACTTTTTGAAACATTTTTTTTCAATTAAATTACAGATTTCTTTCTTTTTTTAATGTTTCCCTTCTTTCTCATACAGAATGGTCTGTAGCAAAATACAAGAAAAGAAATTAAATCACTGTGTAAGTTTCAGAAATACCATTTTTATATGAAGTTTTGGAAGGGTATCATTAGTTTATGGCACCTGGAAATAACTACCAGATACAGATGTATGGCTTGAAAAAAATTAAGGCGTAATTTTTATAAACTTTCAAAATGGGAAAATATGCTCATTTAAAAAAAATCAAAGTTTTAAGGTGTATCGAGGGTCTCACTCAACTACAAAGCATGCCCCACCCAATGAACGCTCTTTGGGACATTGCTGCATCACACCGCTTTCTTCCCTTTCCCAATCAGGATTATAGGAGCAAGACCCAAAGAAGGAAATTGCTTTCCCCTTTCTGCTAATTAAAAGAAACATAGGGCCAGCAGCAGAGGTCTAGGCTTTTGGAAACATATTACCAGGTATATATTACCCCAACACACAACAGTAAATATGAAGAAGATGGATGTTGGGCTTGGAAGAAAAATTGGATTCAAAGACTATGTGGTATAAAGGATAAGGTTTGAGAATAGCACTTGATACTCTCAGGTTTTACTCTCAGTAGTGGAAACTTATTGGGTGACTTTGGACCATTCATTCCCTCTCAGCTCAACTGGGAGTTTTGTCAGCTCAAAAGTTTTGTCGGGAAAATAGGAGCAGACAGCACTGTTTATCTGCCTAGAGCTCCTGTATGAAAGAATATAAATCTGATAGATAGTTAGATCGATTGATCGATGCATGCATAGAGTAAAGCCATCCCAAATCAATAACTGTTTGAACACTAATGAAGTAAAATAATTAATGTACTTTTCTATTTACGGCATCAACATCTCTGAATATATTGCATTTTCCTTCCTAAAATCCTGAAAATCTTTTATCCCATAATATTCCAGAATGATCTTCAAGTTGTCTACTTCACTTGGCCAGATCTTTACCCAAAAAGACCCACAGAATAAAAAGCAATCTGGCAAACTCCTCCCTGGCTCTTTAACATCTGAAACAGATTTCATCTTAACAGATGTTAACCTGGATAACTGGATCAATGGGCTTTTGTGTAATCCACATATTGTGTCAAATGTGTGGATGACATAAAATTACAAAGTTATCCAAAATTCAAAATAAATTCAATACAGTTTGGACAGGTTGGAGAAGGCACATGAAGCCCTTCTCTTCTCTATCCTGGTGAAACCACACATGGAGATCTGTATACAATTCTAGACAGGTGTCCAGAAGAATAGTGAGAGGTTATTAAAAATTCAGTACTTCTTACTTTAATCTACCTCACAGAGGTACTGAGAAAACAGAACTCTTAGGAACTGTATGTATGTACATACCGTATGTTCCTCATATACAGTATATCCTGAATATCTATAAAGATACTGAGTCCAAATCACAGAAAACAACCTGATAAAGAAAGCAAGAGTAGAACTTGAACTGAATGGATCAGTAATGAAAAATAATGTGCTAACATTTAAACCATGTGGCTGTGAAGAATACAACAGGCTGGAGTGGTTTTTACAGGAGGAAATCTCTAGCACAGAGTAAGACATTTCATGTAGTTTCTACATGGCAGGCATATCATAAAAACCACCCCTCAGTGATTAAAAACTTGTTAATAAGTAATACTGATAATCAAGAGAGCCCGGATAATATTGCATTTTAATTTGCCACATGCAAACTGGACTAGGAGCAATGTTAACTGAACAAAACCAATCATAAAAGAATATTTATTCTTTTATGTTTAAAATCACATAAAAGGAAGGAATCCGAGGTTAATTGAAGGAAAAAGGAGGTGATCATACATCCAAATGCTAGTGCAAGGATGATCATTGTGCTCTAAGCTTGTAGACACCCATTTTGCTCAGCTCCAGCTAATATAACATGGTTGAAGGAACAGGATATTATTGAGGAGCCACAAATGCAAGAAGCAAGTTTTGAAAGAGTTCCATGTTGCCTATCAGGCCCACTTGGAGAGTGAACAATCCCACCGTGATGATCACTTAGCTCTGAGTACTGCATTTAAAGCAGCGTTCAGACCCATAGATTCAGAGAAGGGCAATAAAGGTGATCAGGGGAAGAGAAAAAAATCCCATGGAGAGAGATTAAAGGAACTGAGAAGAGATGATTGGGTATGATACTACTTGAAAGGGTATCCGGCAGGCTAAGGTCAGGTTTAGTTCTCTATCATTCCCGTCTGCAACACATAGACTAACAGACTTAAGATACAGGAAGATGGATTTCAGATTGGATGTTAGAAAAAGGATATCGAATAATAAAAGCATTTTGCCACCGCCAGCAAAAAACCAATAGTTTCATCTGCCTAACATGATTCAGTTTGGATCCTTGAACTGAACAGACTGATCTATTTAGATTTGATGGCCTGAATAGATACATAGAAATGTATGACTCTGTGGGAATGTGATTAGATGAAAGCCAAAGAGTGTTTAAGTGTTAGTCCCAGTGGAATAGAGGTCTATGTCCTGCTTCAGACAGAAAAGTGTTCTGAATGTTTAAAATCACAGAAAAGGAAGGAATCCGAGGTTAATTGAAGGAAAAAGGAGGTGATCGTACATCCAAATGCTCGTGCAAGGATGATCATTGTGCTCTAAGCTTGTAGACACCCATTTTTCTCAGCTCCAGCTAATATTTGAGCATGTATCTGAAGTTTCCGTAAAAGCTTGCACTACAGTGGTGTGCTACTCCTTAAGGTCCCTTCAGATTCTCAGTCATTTTAAAGCTGTTGTATCTAGAAGATGTTCTTACCTGCTTCCTTTGTTCGGATCACCTTAGATGGTGTGCTTGGATCCCCAGTTCCAATTTTGTTAGTTGCTACAACTCTAAATTCATATTCTACCCATGGGTTCAACTCAACTGCTGTGGCAGACTCCAGGTCACCCCCTATATGTTCAGGAACTGTGAAAAAACAAGGGTAATCCATTGAAGTGTACTGTCTAGAGTTTCTCCATAATGACTAAACTGACGCTAGAGAAAACAACTCAGATTTAGTGGCATAATTAAGAACTTGACCTTTACAAATTTCTATACCAATCTGCTGTTTCAGATTTATGATCAGATTTCCAACAGATTCTAAACTTCGTCAACTATTGCAATGTGGATTTTGGCAGCTTAAGTATATCCAGATAAATATTAAATTAAATACGGTACTGTTTGGAGAGGAAAATGTTTTTTAAATAATGATTTTTAAGAAAAAAGATTCAGATTTAATTTAAATTAGGAATAAACTTCTTTATTTATTTAATATATATTAAATAAAACAAATCAAATAGACTTTACTTTTAGTTTCTCTCCACTTTTTCTTTTATGTTTTAAACTATTTAAAATTACGAGAATGTATTTGAGAAGAACTTCTCTGAATGCTGTTTCTACCTTGTTTTATCTTGAAATGTATTTTTGATAAAAGCATACTCCTGTCAACCTTATGAGGAAACCCTAGACTTGACTTTCAAATTCCCCTCTTGAACAGTAAAGATGAGATAAAGGGACCCACTAGAAGAAGGGGAACAACAGCAGAAGATTTTACAGCTGTTGCTATCTCAGCACTGCTACTTTAACTCAGGAGACACACAAAAAGGGAATTATATACTAGTATAAGCCTTCATGACTGGTAGCTTGGGGCAGTGTTGGGCTTCAGGATGTAGTGACTGTAGTCTAGAGAACAGATTTCCTGATGTTTCAGTGGCAGCTGTGGCTGGCATCTTCAGAGGCATGGGGGTTTGCTAAGTAGACCTCAGGCAATTGAGCAGTGACTGACGGGACTCCTCTCTTTATAGCCAGATGTTCTTATTTCTAATGGGTCTTTAGCCAAGTTGGGTTCTAATTGGTTCAACTTGGTGACTGGTTTCTGAATTAGTTCTTTGTGCCCTATATACATTATAAGCATGCCATGCTAGAAAAATAAATGGAAATCTAGACTACAAACACTTCTGTGTCCTTGTAATGGTTGACAAAACCTGGATAAAGGAACTAAGACAGCTTTGGGATACTATAGTTCTCTCTTACAGCATAAGAAAAGAAAATGGACAAAAATATAAAAACAAAAGAATAAGGAAGAAAAACCATGTTTTGCTCATTTCCCCTTCAGGGTATGAACTGGAAAAGACATTGGAAAAAAGAGATCATGCCTTTCAGTTCCTTTTCTCCATGTCAAGACTCTTCTGCTCAGATAAATAATGAATCCCAGTTTAACCTGTTTGATTAATGCTAATTAAAAAAGAAAGAAATCTCTTGCCTGTTTTCACAGTCTGCCAGCCAAGTGAAAATGGACTTCGTGCTTGCAAGTTGTAGGAAGTGATAGGACTGTGGTTGTCTGCTCCAGGAGTCCATGAAAGTGTTGCGGTGATCTCTGTGATTTCTTCAACAATGACAACCCCAGGAGGTCCAGGTGGACCTGGACAGAAGGAAGGGAGAAAAAAAATGAAAGAAAATAAAGAAGGAACAAGGTTGAATGCACTGATTTAAAATCACTATTACGTGCTGTACACATACTTTAAGAACACATTCATTTAGTCTGCTAATTTATCCAGATTAACCAGCATAATTTGGGGCTGCTTAAGTATATTTTAACCTATATATATATTAAGAGGCTCTGTCATTTATCATTCTGCCAGATTTTGACCAGGGAATACTCAGATTCAAATCCTCTCTCAGTTAAGAAAGTCATTAGATATTTTTAAGCCAACATCTTTCAGCATAATTCATCCTGGCAGATTGTGAAAATAAAATGGAGAGATAGCAGAAAAGAACTATGCACATTTATATACCTTGGAAGGAAAGCTGAATGCCAGTGAAATATACAAAACATACAGAATACACATAGAAATATTTGGAATGAATAAAATATATAGACACTCAGTTTTATCTATCAGTTTTTATGTCTTGGCTATAGATTTGTGGGAGTGACTGACAAACTTAACAATAAAATCTTTAGCTTCGTAGCCATTTTCATTAATACGTGAAATGAACTTTATTGAACTTTGTTTTTTGTACATATATCAATAAGAAAGGAATGTGTATAGGCTAATATCTCCTGCTGGACATATTCTAGAACTGCCATTATTAGTTTAGAAAGTACATTAATCATTACTGTACAATTACTTAAGAAGAAAATCCTACTGATTTCAATAGAATAAGAATACAAAGTAAGAATGCAGAACTATGCCTGATATTTTCCCACTACTATAACTGCAGGGAGTGTGATTTTTAAAGATAAAGAATTGACTTGAAATATTGGCAAATATGATAGTAATATTAAGTCATATTTAATGGTACTTTTTATGTCTCTTTGAGAAGACAGAGAGATCTGTGCTAGTTGTAAGTATGATAAAATGACAACACATGCTGGTAATGCCACAGTATAATTCTTCTTTATTCTACTTGTGGTTTGATATTGGACACAAAAATGAAGGTCATGGATTTTGTATTCTGAGTCACATATTTCATTGCTTGCTCATCCGCAGATGCCTTTGAATAAGACTAGAGCTGGACACAATTACTCCATCGCATTGTGTAGATGATGTCTAAAAAGTCTGGCTGATACAAAGCCTCCCAACAAACTCCACAATTAATTGGAGGCTTAATGCTCTATCTGTACCTGTCTAAGTTCCATAGTTTAACCCAGTATTTCTTACCCCTGGCAACATCAGGTTAGAAACCAGAAGATTGAGAGTTCTAGTCCCATGTTATCCATGAAAGTCAGCTGTGTGACTTTGGGCCAGCCACTCTCTCACACCCTTACTCACCTCACAGGGTTGATAGGAGGACAGAGTATTAGATATATTTGCCGCCTTGAGTTATTTATAAAAATAATAAAGGCGGAACGTAAATCATCATAGACACTCTGTTTGCTGCCAGAATCTTCTGTGCTTTCTAAAATCTTTTAAATCTTACAAACTCGACAAAGACAGTTCATGTCTGCTCCCCCACCCTGCCTCCTGAAATGAAGACACCATTCAGAGAGTTAAAAATATGTAGGAAAATATATCTGCAGGTTTATTGATGGAACTTTGACGAACCAGATAATACACAAAGGTCTAAATGTAAAGTTGAGTCATTAGAAAATATAATGTTTGTCTCCAAATGAAGAAGTCTGAGATTGTCCCAAAGATTGACTTTCATAAAGTCCTCCTCTCATCCATGAGGTTAAGACTGTGAAGAACGTCTTGGCCCCTGAGTCCAGGATGAGCATTAGGATCAAAAATGATTGGAATATCGCAGAGATCTGGTCGGTTTCCTCTCTGGTCTGATGCTTAGTGTGCATTTCATTGGCCCAATTGCAGTCACTGAACTAGGATTATCTGTATAGATGAGGTTGGAAGCAGCCTTGAAGAAGGAATTTATGTGTTACATATACATAAGCTTTGCCCAATTATAAAAGAGGAATGAGCAAAAAAAACCCTCAAGGTTTCTTCCCCTTTTTAAGATTCTGTTATTATACCCTACAACAATATACTCGATTTCCAGTAGTTCATGTGATGTCTGTTTCATAACCTGGATTATGTCAAAGGACTCTGACAGTAGGAGACACATGAAAATCATAGCTTCAGGAGTTCTTTTCAATCTTTTAAAAGTAGTTCCACTCCAGGTCATGTGATTGGGAGAGGAAAGGTCCCAAGAATGCCGAAAAGGTGACCATATTTGGAGCTGCTGGCCATTTGCTTCACCCATTTGGGATGCATTGTGGGATTTTCTCCTAGATGGATTTTTTGGAGAGTTATCAAGTGGACAAACAGAGAGCATTTCACATTGAGAAATTCAGATTATGAGCATATGGCATTCTGAAAATCCCCAACTTAATAGTCTAATATATATAGATGCTTTTATTGGCCCAGGCCCAACCTGGGTAAATCTGCAATATATTTTCTTTATTAGTTTACAAAATATATTGTGTGAGTTTACTTATTAACATTTGTAACTGTAGACAGTGATGTTCGTTGGCTGCTCTTACTCATTTCAGAAGAATTTGTGCAGAAAGTGCTGTTCAGGGCTTCATTATTTCTCTCAACAGGAGAAAATTTTAACCTTTTTTCAAAAATCTCAGCTTTGAGGTAGATTTTTGATCTATAAATTCAACTGATGTATAGCAGGAATTGAAAGAGGCTCGGTACTTTCTGTGCAGTTTTCTGTACAGCCTTGCATTAGTCTTTGTGCTGAAAGCAGGATTTTCTTTTTAATAAATATACCCTGTGTCTTGGGAAGGAAGTTGTGACCTCTGTGCATGTGTGTGTGTATGTGCATGCTCACAGTCGCTATCATGAATGTTATTAGGTACTGTCTGATTGAAAATATTTTTAATGAACTTTGGTTGTTTGTCAAATTCTTCTCTTCCAAAGCTTACTGAAAGAGCATTGATTGTCCATCAAAAATAGAAATGACTGTAGAACATTGATATAAAGCAATCTATTTTTGAGTCACATTCTATGAATTTTGATTTTCATCCTGCTGTTTATTTCACAAATTGCACCAAACCATATGTCACTGGCTTGGGTATGGTTTAGTGTACTGCATGAATCCAGCCTTTGTAGCTTGTAAGTGTTGGTCAATTTGTTATTTGCTCCCTTAATTACACAGAGTAACTAAGTACTGTAAAGGTAAAGATTTCCTCTGCCAGTCATGGCTGACTCTAAGGGTAATACTCATCTCCAATTCACAGAGGGAGCCAGTGTTTGTCTAAAGATGCTTCTGTGGTCATGTGGCCAACATGACTAAATGCCAAGGTGCACGGATGCTGTTGTCTTTCCCACCAAAGGTGGTACCTTGGATTGTGAGCACCTTGGTGCAAGACGTTTTTGCAAGATGAGCAAAAATTTTTAATAAAATGTAGTTCGGTCGACAAGCAGCAACTCACGAGATGAGCACTGCGCCATAATTTCGCACAGTAAATCTCACAATGGAGCTGACGGTGCTCCTCTCTCACTGTGTAAACAGCGTAAATTAAGTGAAAGGCATTCAAGAGAAGGAACTGCCGAGACTTCAGACTCTGGATTCTCCCTCCAGGCAGTCCCCTCCCCCTCCTCTCCTCCCTATCGTCTCCCTCGCACCAGCTGGACCTATTCTCAAAGCACACACGTACACGCAAATGTGCACAGACACAAAAACTCACAAACCCTCACTGCCCATCCCCATCCAGCCCATCCCCTGCTGCCCATCTCTTCTCCCCTCATAGCATGGAGGCAGGTTAAGACAAGAAAAATTTCCAAACCATCCAGGAAAGG
>JANHZU010011078.1:0-17656 GCA_032468055.1 Acrochordus granulatus | reverse complement strand
CTGTCCCTCCAAAGAGCAATCAGGTTTGATTTGCTGTAGGATTGACTGGTTTGATCTCCTTGCCGTCCAAGGGACCTTCAAGAGTTAATTAGAGGACATATTTTTCTTTTGTAACCACTGTATTTCCAAATCTTGTTCAGTAATCTCATTTCAGTATGCTTTGATACCCGACGTATATAGAATATTTGCTAATATAATTATAGTTTGTCTCACTGGTTTATACTTTGTATATTATTTTAATTATTCTTTAATAACTTTTATGTTGATTTATTATATTGGTTTACTTTTGTCTATCTTGTTGTCAGCTGTTTGGAGCACTGTTTTTATCTGGAAAGTAGAATATCCATCCAACAATTACACTTAAAAAAATAGTTTATCAGATGACTCTCAATCATGTCTAACTAATTACTAAAGAATAGTTAATAGAAATTGCTAAAAGATCTCTTCCTTTTCTATAAGTATATGATCCAAGTAGAAAGTCCTCTGAATTCAAATTAAAATAAAATATTGTAAATAGTGCAATTTGTATAATGCAATTAAATAATGCAATTCATGAAAGCAGCAGCTGAAGCTCACAATTAAGGTGGGACCTCAAGTCTCTTCATTACTATATTGTATATATAAGATACAAACCATATCTTATCAATTCTTTCTAGCAGAGAATATAATAATCAAGGATAGGAAAAAAATACAAAAAAGGAGCTTCAGTCAGGACTGCATCATTTACATCTTCCATAGTGCTCCTGTCCTGGTGTTGCTTCTGAAAATGTGAAAGGCAGCTAGGCTAGTTAGTTGGTACTATTGAGATCAACAACCACATAAGCCTTCTAAAATCCATTAAGAAAATCAGGTTCATCAGAGGACACTTACCCAAAATTCCCTCAAGAGTTACTTAATAATCAATAAAATGAAAAGTAAAGGTAATGAGAATTTCATCACTTGCTAATTGGTTTAACTTCAAGTAACATTAGGGATGGTAGAAAAAAGAAGCAGATCACACTATATTCCCCCAAACTGATAAAGTACAATTTAATGTAGATATTGCTTTTGCCATTTCCAGGTAAAAGTAGGATTTCAATCCCAGTTAAGCTGTGAGGGTAACAGGGAGTTAAGGTGAAGATTTTATGAGGAGTATAGGAAAAGTATAAATTTAAAATTTATAAAAGTATAATTTATTTCCCATAAATTTGTCACTCCTATTCTTAATCCACGTGAATGCTAATTCTCAAATGGTCACCAGCAAACAGCAGATAGTTTGTTAAACATAATTATTGCCCAAAGGAAATTGGCTTCTAGCTGATTACTCTGCAAGAGCAGGAGAAAAAGATATAATATCAAATTACAGTAAACTTATCTTGCATTTGATTCATTGCAGTTGCTGGAATTTTTTAGCAGTGGCTTCTTTGGCTTTCCTGCAATTAACCAACCAACTTATCTGAATCTTTGTGTCCTTAGAAAGCTATTCTTGCATTTTTTTTTTGCCTTGCCAACTGAAAGAAATCTGATAACCTAGTTCAACAAATGAACAGTCTGAAAAATGTTTAGCTTCCCCCTTTGTAATGGAATTCTCGCCTGGGAAAAGAACGGACATTCGCAAAACACTATGGAACAAGAACCAATGAACATCTCCTAAATGAATAACCAGCTCCCCTTTCAACCAAAAAGAAAATCAAAGACATCCAGAGTGACCTGCCTTAACATCCTTGCTGATAAAAGAAAGGGTCAAAATACACAAATAGCCAGTTTCCAAAATTCTACACCGTTTTTCTTATAATAAACCTGACTATCAAGACTTGTAAAAATCTACATTTCTTAGTTACCGTTATGAGACTTGACACTCTTCCAGTTATACCACCATATGGCTTTTGGCAGCATTTCATACAATTATGAGGTTGAATAGTATTCCTAAATACTATACCTCAAATATTGCCCACCCTTGTCTAAAGACATGATTTGTTTAAGCATGGCTTTGTCAATAAGCCAGAATTAGGTGGATTATTTCAACAGAACAAGCAAATTCAAAGAACTCCTTATTCAGTTCAGCAGTCATATAAACCCCATACAGATGTTTCAGAACGTTACGATTAATTTCAGTATAGCCTCCATTTATTTCCAAATATCTCCACGCAGAAACAGGCAGTTTCAATTTTTAAGATGTTTCTGCTTTTCATTTCAACCTTATTTCATTGAGGCAGACTCCTCTGCATGCAAGTACTCTTTATCTTTGTTACAAAATAATATTCAAACACTCCATAAATAGCACCAGGAACACTATTGTCAATTAAGGGAGCTCTGCTGTCATTTAAGGGAACTCTGCTATCTGTTTGATAGAAGTTATCAATCCTGCAGTTGAGTGATGTAACAAAACAAAGAGAAACAAATGTGAAGAATAAGGAACCTGAACAGCAGCTTTTCAATCAGGGATGACATGTTGTATGCTTTAGGGAATAACATGTTCAGTAACAAGTTGACGTGCATGACAAGCTAGCTCTTATTTAACTGTTCACTATTCCTGTTAATATGAGTGTGATATGGGCATGTTGTGGCATCAGTGGTTAAGACTTTGGGCTTGTCAGCCAGAGGGTTGGGGAGCCTGAGTTCGAGACCCAGGCACTGCATTATGGGATGAGCTCCCATTGTCTGCTTAGCTCCTACCAATCTAATAATTTGAAAGCATGTAAAAATGCAAGTAGATAAATAAGTACCTCCTTCAATGGGAAGGTAACAGTGTTCCATGCACCTCAGTGTATAGAAGCATCTTTGGACAAACTCTGGTTCTTCAGCTAGGAATTGCAGTCACAACTGCAAGAGAAATCTTTACCTTTAATCTTACAGTATTTCATAAAATTCCATACTATTATTTTTTTCCATATCATACAAATTATTCCATACTAATTATTTTTTTAAATGCCAGAATGACTGAATCTCAGTTACTGTTTGACAAAATAGATTATGACCCCAAAATACTTTTCACTCACCAGAAATATAGTCTATGAAAGTTTATGCTGTAATAATCTGGTTGATCAAATTAAAGAAATACGGAGATGCAAGCAATGAAACAAAAGCTGTTTAGGCAATAAAAATAGGTTTCTATTACTCTTGGAACAACTTGGCGTGAATCTAAGTCAGCAAATCAAGTAAGTTAAAGCAGGACATAGCAGGAAGAGGCTAGTTAATATGACAGCAAAACAACACAGGTTTATTGGTTTTTACAACAGATGACTACTAGTTAATGCAAATGTGGAGGATTATTTTTATGCCTATTGATTCACTCCTATAAACATCCTCCATCCATTAACGCAGAAGTAAGCATTATTTATCAATTTTCTTTGTAAAATCAAATTCTACTTTGAGAAACATATCCACTGATGTCATTCCATGGGCAAGATGGTATCTGCCAATTGCCTTTTCCTTAAATCTGCTATCAAGATTTGGGCATTACAGGAGATGGAGAAGAGAGGCATCCTATTGCAGTAATGCAAACCAGCTCACTCTCTGTTGTATGTCGTCATTAGGAAATCTTAACTGAACCACAGAGAGAGTGAATATGCAAATATAAGTATCACCCAAGACATGAGATTAGCAAATGATAGCCAAGTTCATCTGTATCTCCAGAATCATTGCTTGGGAACCTCTATTGTGTGACACGTTAATAGGAAGAGGTACCCAGACAAAGCAGAGCGGCATCTCCTTTGGACTCCATCACAGCTGAAGTTAAGTTAAAAAGGAAAGCTGAAGAAAAACGAACAGCACAATCCTATATGTGCCTTGTCAAAAACAATGCCCATTAAGTTTAATGGCCCTCATTCTGAAGTATATGGATCTAGAATACACATGCTGCTAAGTAATTTCCATTAAAATAAGCAGACTTCTTTTTGAATTCCTAGCTAAAAAATCCTTTGGGGAAATAATGACGTTCCTGCTTTCTTACAGTTGCTAACTCATGCATTCCAGTCTTACCTGTTTTGTGAGCAACTAGCAAAAATGAATCCCAAAAAGAGATTCTGCAAACTTTTCAGTGTCCTAAATATGTACAGAGGACACATTAAATGTCTTCATTTCCACCGTTTTAAACTTATGAAAAGATTTCCATCAATCTAAATTTCAATTCATTACCAGTCACGCAACTCTGAACTTATCTCTGGAGATACGCTATGTCTGAATGTACACATACAGGCACATGCACATAAAAGAGAAGGGCAGTTAAAAGTCTCCATTTCTGGAACGAGAGCAGACTGCGCATAAGTGATACGAACGGGATTCACACCATTGTTATGCAGCTTACATTATGAAGTCAAGGAAATTAACCAGGAAGCATTTTTTTAAAAAATCATCCGATCCTGAAAATAGAGGCAACTGCTGAGGGATACTGAAAGCTAAGCGCGGTTGCCTTCTCTTTGTCTGCGACAGAGCATTACCACTAATGTATTCTGTCTCAGCGAAAGAGGGAACCGATGGCAGGACATCGATCTTCCTGGGAGAAGGTTGCCAAGCAACCAGCAAACTTTCAGCTCGGAGCTGACACATCTGGGCACAACAGTCAGGTTCCCCCCATCCGTTGCAACTAACCTGATTTTGATGGATTAAAAGACGATGAAAATCTGCTCAGCTCCTCCCTTTGAAGTGCCGGGATCATTAAAACAACAAACAAATAGCCATAAAGCACAGACCCGATTCATTCCAAAGACGGTTAGCAGAAAAACATGGTCATGAATGAAAGCAACCATTGTTCTGCCGTTCAGAAGAGCAGTTCCTAAAATCTCACTGTAGGTTAAAAAAAAGACACCGTGCCTCCATTCGTCAGTAAGAGAATTTAACTTTTCATTGCTATTAACTGATACTCAGGCTGATATTCCTAAGGGACGTCCCATCTTTCTAATCTCAGTCACGGTTGTGCCGCTTTCGTTATTAGGAGACGTACGTTGTGTCGAACTGCACCAGCTGAGCCAAAAGGTAGACCGGCACTTCAAGACCACTTTAAAACACGGCACGTTCATACGAGCACGGTGGACCATGAGACACCCTGATCCAACCACGGAGTCAGCTTTCTTCATCCAGGTGACTTCCAAATGTCATGAGAATGGTAACTGAGGACATCCGTTCTGCTAACAAGTCACATCAGGATATGGACACTACTGTGCTGGGAGCTGGACAAAATTTGTCATCCTATTTCGCCATTTCAGGAGAATCTGTAAGATTGGGCTGTGCTCGTTATACAAAGATGGGACATGAGATCCGGAAATCCTACCAGCTTATTTCTTTGACATGCACTGTCATGGTCCGATGCCTGGAAAGTCAGCATCCCTAAAAATCACTTGCCTGCAGCCTGATAAGCTTGTCTGGAGGGTGGCCCGAGAAGCCCATAAATCCCGTTGCACGCTCGACTTGCCTCACAAACATCGGTATATCGAACCAATACACATGTTCATGAGGTGGCTAAGCATTCGGGGAGCTTATACTGAATTGAATCTGAGGTGAACAAGTTTACCAAGCACCTTTCAGAGAGATTCTATTGCGAAACATGGGTTTAAAATCTCATTGAGTGAGGTAGAACCGAAAAAAGCAGCTCAGGGAAGAACTAAAGCAGAGATGTTATGGAAACACGGACAGTGCGTTCTCTGTGCAACCATCTTCTTTCCTTCAAATCTTTCTGCCACCGTCATCGATCTGAACTTTTTTATAACGGAAGCAGAAAAATGAAACTGTAGTGTATGTACAGAAGGACTATACTCATACTGTGCTCTCATACTATTAAATAATACTGCTACTTCTCTTCATTCACAGTTCCATAGCAAATCATCTCAAGCAATACAGCCTTTCACTAGATGTGTTTTCCTGCCAGTTCTATCAGCCAGAATGTCCAATGATTGTTGAGTATGGAAGTTAAAGACCAGCATATTTGAAAGGCGTCACGTTGGTAAATACCGAATGTGCTATGAATTCCATAAATATAATACAACTTATTAAAATAACATGAGATTTAGCTATCCAAGAGGAAGGGCTTCTCACCGCTGAATATTTCCAGATAAGAGAACTGGAAATTAAATTTTATACAGGAGACACTGAGCAAAATCACTAAATGTTGCCTAGAAGAAGCCTGAGCAGACCACAACTTTTCTCTATCATCCTAGAGTGCAAGATATGCAATAATAATCTTAAACTACACAAAGGCAGATTCCAGATCAATACTAGGAAAAAACATCAAGAGAAGTTTACAGTAAAACCAATTATCGAGTAAGATGGTATTTCCCCTTGGGTAGACGTGTTGAGTCAGAAGACAAGATAAACATTTCAAAGGGACACTTTAATTCCAATTACTATGCTGAACAAAGAGCTAAACATTATGTCTAATTGGCCATTTCCAACTATGTTTCTGTGATTCACCCATATCAGTCTACCATTTTTTTCCTCAGATGTCATCCTCTGATCCTCAAAGCCTTGGGTGTGGCTTCTAAACCGTGTCAAAAATGGGTATCAAATGTGATATTTACTGTAATAGAAGAAAAAATTAAACACATAGAGAATAACACGTATATTTGAAAGATCTAAATTCATAGTGGCATTATGCTGTAGATTTCCTATGCTCTTGGTAAGCATTTCACATAAATAATTATCTACAGACACAAGGCCTCTGAGATTGTGAATCGAGTCACTGATTTTGAAGCAGATTGCTATTACAGTTGAAGCAGTCAGTTGTAGGTATGTGCCAATTGTCTGTAATATTACAAATATGTTTTTCCAACTTTTCAGTGGATCAATAATCCATTCTATATGCAACTGCTAATGCACAATTAAGTCTTTAGAAAAATCTGGAAATTATTAGTCAATGTAAACTTACAGTAATCGCAGTGGTGTTTATCATATTCTCAGTTACATATTAAAATTTTCTTCCTCTCCTAATTATTCATTCAGGGGTGTATCTATCTTTTTGTTCATTCTAAACAAGCAAACTAAATATTTGCAGAATTTTCAGCCAATATAGACAGATTTCTTTAAAAAAACAGGTTTTCCATCCAGAAATATCCTCAATATTCAGGATATTATTTTATTTACGGTAGTTTTATTTAACTATATGCTATTTTAGAATCAAGTCTAATGAAGACAATACATATGTACAGTATATGAATACAGACTAATAGTGTTTTAGAAATATACCCCAATATTAAAATACGCTTGAGCCAGCAATAAAGCATGAATAAAAAAGCAAGATGATTAATACAACAACCATCTAAAAACATTAAAATAAATTGTTTTTAAAAGTCCTTTTAAATGCTGCATACTTGGAAAGCAGTTCTATAAAACACACCTATAGAACACTGAGAAAATCCACCTCCAGTCCCACTGCAGCCCCAAGAACTGAATGATCTTAAAGAGGCAGACCAAAACTTCAGTGCTGTTTTAAAACATAGGCACATTCATGCAAGTTATTTCACGGTCCATCATGCTTGTACAGAGGCCGGCTTTCTTCAAACAGGTGACTTCCAAAGGTTTTTTTCCTTACAACTCCCAGAATTCCCATCCAACAGCAGTACTGATCAGCCTGATCTGGCTGAGAGTCTGGGAGCTACAGTTGTGCCATCAGGTTCACAAAACTAGATACTCTGAAACCATCTTTACAATATAAGCACAGTCTTATGCTCATATTGTGCTGTCTTTTTCCTGGTATCTCCATAAATTTTGCAGTGCCGTGCATCTAGCTGATGAAATTTGCTTGCGCTACAACAAAATCAGTGCTGTACACCTTTAGGATGCCACAAAACTGTTGGTTTTTGCTGCAGTAGATGAACCTATTGTTAGAGAGACATTTCTGAGTTCGGCGGCATATAAATTTAATAAACAAACAAACCTAGCTCTTTTCTAGAAAAGGTCAATCTTATTATTTATTCACCATGTTATTTGTTCACTTCTCCCCTCATAAGTAATACCATATTTTCAAAATTCATTTTCCATATTCAAATATGAATCAAATTCAAGATGTCAGTGAATTTCCCTTGATCCCAGTTTTATTCTCTGAAGAGAGGAAACTGTCTTTTAGGGTGAAATCAAAGTCACTTCGACCGTGCCAGATTTAATTTGCTCGTGTTCAATTTCTGAACCCACGTCCTTTCAATTCAAAAGAA
This sequence comes from Acrochordus granulatus, assembly GCA_032468055.1. Lineage (NCBI taxonomy): Eukaryota > Metazoa > Chordata > Lepidosauria > Squamata > Acrochordidae > Acrochordus > Acrochordus granulatus. The sequence continues at coordinate 9,536 of JANHZU010011078.1, read as the reverse complement.
ATGAACTATTCACAGTTCATTGAATAAAAGCAAAAACACGTTAGAGTCCCTCGGAAAAGCCCATCCACTAGCGACAATTAGCCAGTAATCTTCCATCCATTCAGCTAAGCAGAGAGGATGGATGCTAAGACAGTCTGCTGAAAACATAATATTATTTGCTTAAGCCACAAAAAGAAGGCCATAAACCAGCAATTACTGATTAGCCTTATGAGTGAAGTGGGCAAGCAGCCTTTGCCTTTTGCTTCAACTGTAAACCAATCTCCACTCAGATTTTGTGAAAACAGAACTTTTCTTTTAAAAAATAATTCTGAATTTTGGACAAATACCATTCTTTGAAACTGTGCTCACAGATTCAAAGCTAAAAAAATATTTCACACATTACAGAAGCATCTAAATATAACTGAAAATTGGTCCATTCATAATTTGTTTATTGATTTAACATGTGTTAGAGCAGAGAAATAAAATTCAGATAAAACAGTAATAAAGGAAACAAAACAAATGTAATCATAACAAGAAGCTAGAACATTCCCTACTATCATAATCTAAAACTGACATTAAAAATTGCTAAAAATTAATGAATTGTCAACTCTGAGATGGAAAGTAAAATACTACAGCAAAGAGGGACTGGTTTGCCTTCCGGTCAGAAGTCTCTCCCCACTCTCCCAGCTGTTATCTCTGGGTTGGGTGGGCCAGCTGTGGCCCTTCAGATGCTGCTTACCTAAGAAAGGAGGAGGAGGAACTGCAGTTGTTATTATTATTATTATTATGGTTGGTTGGTTGGACAGTCCAACCAGCCAGAAGTTTAGATTAGTTTTGGCGTTTTTATCCATACATTGAGTCCTTCCCAAAGACCTGGGATAGGCAAATGTTATTTGATGATCTTGAAGATATTGTCGCAGGATGTAAGCAGTTCCAAGTACAGGTAGTCCTCAATTTATGACCACAATTGGGACCAAAATTTCCATTGCTACCAAGGTGGTTGTTAAGTGAGACATGTGGTTGTTAAGCAAATTCAGCTTCTCCCATTGACTTTGCTTGTTGGAAGCCAGCAAATGATGAATACATGACCTCAAAATGCTGCAACCCTCATAAATACTGGTTGCCAAGTGTCCAAATTTTTTATGTGACACATGACACTGGGGATAATCTGCTGGTTGTAAGGGCAACAACCAGTTATAAGTCACATTTTTCAGTTCTATTGTAACTTTGAAGAGTTGCTAAACAGATGGTTATAAGTTGAGGACTACTGGAAAGTTGCCTTTTGTAATTACTGACGGTGGTTTTATCCATGCCAATGATGTTCAAGTGCTGCTCCAAATGTTTGGTACTGCACATAAGATTCATTTTACTCTTGGTACTATCCTTGCTTTCTTTTGCCACAATCATTGCACTTCTATTTGCAGGTCTTTGTATTTTGTGATTTTTCTCTAGCTCTTTCTCTTCTATTCGGTTGTCTCCAGGTACTGCAATGTACACTATCCAGACTTTTTTGTCTTATCGACAATTGTTAAGTCTCAGGTGTTATATGGCAAGTGCTCATCTATCTGAATTTTAAAGTTTCAGAACACTTTAGCTTCTTCATTTTCTATTACTTTGCCTATTTTGTGGTCCTACAGTTCTTGCTTGCAAACAAATGATATTTCTTGCAGATCTTCCAGTGCATATTGTTGCTGCTTAGTCATGCCACTGCTTGTAGTCAGTCTGTGAAATCTTCTTGTAGCACCTAACTAGGTGGTTCATTATTTCTTCAGTTTCTTTGCAGAGTCAGCATTTGCGTCTGTTGATGTCTTCTCAGTTCTGGCTTTGTATACATTTGTTCTTGACACTTGGTCTTGTGCAGCCATAATTAACCCTTCTGTCTCTTTCTTCAATTTTCCTGCTCTTAGCCTTTGCCAGATCTTGTTATTATCTGCTTTGCCTGCTAAGGGTGTGTGCTTGTATGTGTGGGTGTAATGCTTTGCCTTGCCATATCTCTTTTCTATTCTTCATTTGATGTATTTTGTAGGCCAGTTTAATCTCTCTGGTACTCACGAAACCTTCATGGTGTTCTAGCTTCAGTGCATCTTCTTCACTGCCCTTCAGATATTCTTCCAATGCCCTTTTTTCTCCTTCAACTTTCTGGTGTTCTTGCAACATTCCACACCCTCCTATTTTCCTTGGTAAATAGAGTCAGTCAACATTGCTGTGTCATTTTTGAACTAGTCTTGCTATCTAGGGCTTTTTGTTCTGTTTGAGTCCTGTGTATCTAATGATCGGAATTGCCCAGATGTTAAATTTCATTTTGACAGACAAAAAGATAAAGAGATCCTCCAGTTGAACTCAATTGCTGGTGACTGCATTAGTAAAGATTTCTGAGCAGCAATATGAAAAATGTTTTCCACAGCTATCTTCTGATATACTTTTTCAGCTTCCTTTCTAGCTAATTGTCCTAGAATTTCTAAGTAGAACCAATCCAAGTATCAATCAGGTCTGATTGTGCTAAGTTTGTAAGATCAGACAAGGTGAGCTAAATACTATAACCTGCTATAGATACCAGATCTCTCTGTGAGCAGCAGAAACTTATATTTGTAGGGGATTCAGGGTACAAATTTGCAAAAATGGATATGACATACAAATGTAAATTTAGAAATAATTAAAAGAAATCATTTCAGCCCCTATATTCTAATTGTGGCAAGCAACTCAGAACTCTAATACATTGTCACAAACTCTCTCACATTCATACCTTATTTGCAATTTTCACACCTATTTTCCTATATCCTTAAGAAGAAATATAGCATAGATTATCACTGGAGGAAAGACTGACCAAATGACTTGCATATGTATGCCTGCTGATAGACAGTTGTCTTCTTTTCTTTTGGCTTTTTGTCTTTGAAATTCAATGTCATCTGATCAACCTTTCAAATAGAGTAGTGCTACAAATACAGATAGGGGGCACAGTGGCATGAGCAGTTAAGATGGTGGGCTTGTTGGCTGGAAGATCGGCAGCCTGATTTTGAGACCCAAGCGCTGCCATGCAACAGGGTGTGCTCCCATTGTCTGCCCCAGCTCCTGCTAACCTACAGTTCGAAAGCATACACAAATGTAAGTAGATAAATAGGTACCACCTCAGTGGGAAGTTAATAGTGTCCTTGCATTTTGACACATAGTCATGCTGGCCACATGACCATAGAAGCATCTTTGGACAAATGCTGGCTCTTCAGCTCGGAACTGAATGATTCGGTCATGACTGCAAGAACAGTTTTGTGATAGTTCTCCATGTAGAAGACTATACATCGCATGGATGGAACACATAGCCTTCCTATTTTGACTGACTTAATCTTAGAAAGAAGACTTCCATAGCACCATCTACTTTTTAAACAGACGATATCAAGGAGAGAGATCACATAAAGAACATGTGATCCACTGACTAATAATCCTGTACTAATTCTGCCATTAAAATACTTGTGCAAACCCCACCTCTTTAAAGATTTAAAGTTATTTATTTTTATGTTTACTTAGAGCTTTTCCATAGTAGTTTCACAGAATATAGTGAATGGGAGGAATAGGAATAGAAATGATCAGCTATCAATTCTAGCATCCAAATTATTATGGCTATATTATATTGCCATAATTATCTGGATTTATGCCCTGCGCTTAAAGCCTAAGTGAACCCAACACAGTTAAAAATAGCATTATAACCCAGTCATAAGCAAACACAATTTGAATTAGGATATAATTTAAGCAGCTCTTTCATCTACAAAACCCAATAAACAGAATAATCTTGAAAAAAATCAGCATATTAAACTATACAGAAGCTCTCAAAAGTTTCCTAAATTAAAAAGAAAAAGCTACAGTACAGTCAGAAATTCACAGACAATTAAGCCACGGGAACAGCAGCCTTGCTTATTCACATACAAAGATATCTTCAGCAGGACCAATCAGGCTTCATACCCAGTCCCTAATAAATCACAGGCATCACATTTAATCCTTAGTTTGGTTCTTGGCTAGAGTCAGCAGAAGATTCGCAAACATGACTTGACTAGATTAAAACTTTTACTGCAGACAAAAATGAAAACTCATTCATGTCAAGCAACCCATTTCAACAAAAGCAATATTCTCCCAGGGTTTTTTTAAAATAGGTTTTCTCAAAAGAGGGTAAGGAAGGCTTACAAAAATCTTGTTTTCAGTTTAGAATCCAATTTATCTCCCAAACTTGCTAAGATAGAGACTTTTTCTTTTACTCATGGTTTCCATGTTAACTGCTGCTGCTGCTCTTTTAATTGGTGATGCTGCAGTTATGGCTCCAAACACACTATGAATACTATACACTTACACACCCCTCATTTCACCTTTCTTTTCCCCAGCTTTCTTTGATGGAGACCAAAGAAAGTTTCTATATGTGCATGGGCTCTTCAATCAAGCTCATCTCCTGGAGGCTGGATATTTATGGACATTTTTTTGGCAGTGTTAATACCAAACTGGAAGAAGGAGATCCTCATTGCCTAACTGCTGTGAACTTATCCATTACCTTTGCTGATGCTGTGGCTGAATTATTGTAGGGTTCAGCTAGAGTTTAGAACTATGGGTGTGGTTTTTCCAGAGTGGCCATTAAGAAATCTGCACCTGCACAACTTCCTTATCACAAGAAGCCTGAGAAGCTATGGGGAGCGAATGGTAGAATATTCCTAATTGCTTGAAGTATACACATGCGTAAATATACTTCATGATGTAACCTTGTAACTATGCAGAAACTAATAAAATTGAGGAGGAAATCAGGGGGAGAGCTTTTCCTCTGGCTTTCTCTCCTGCTTCCTGCCACAGCAGCTGGTTCTAGAAGCTTCTGAGCCTAATTTCTGCTTGTACAATAGCTCTGTGTGTGCCTAATTTCTTCATCTGGTGCTCAAAGGTGAGAGCACTGGATCCCAGGTAATTGCTACAATTATCAAGCGAGCAAGTAGCATGAGCCAATCAGCCATTCTGCTCCTGTCCATGCTCACATGTGGTGGGCACACAGATCACATGTGCATCTCAGATAGAGGAGGACAAGACAAAGATGGATTACCTAAATATGATATCAATGCTTCCAAGTTAGGCCTCAATATTTATATACATATATATCCATTGGAATAATCAATGTTATGAAAACAAAGGGAGTAAGAAATCATAATCCAAGGAAATTAAAAGGTATGAGATAAGAAAAGTAAATATAGTTGAATATGCTCAACACCTTTCACTGTAATTATCCATACCTTTTTATCTTTGTGAATTATCCTTGCTTCCACCATATCCATCCACGCTTCATCTGTTGTCTTTTGTTCTTTAAGATTCATTGTACTCTCAATGAATCTTTTCAGCATTTCTTCAACTTCATCAAACTATAACTTTCAGGCTCTTATCCTTCCTCTTCAACCATTTCCTCTTCCTTTTTGTTAACTGTACATTTTTTATTATGTTCTCATTTATTTTGTTCATTGTATATTGTTTATCTATCTTATCTGTACACCACTGAGAGTTCATTTCAACTCTATAATTGTTTATTATTACCTATTTATTCATTTATTGCATTTAAAAGACTTCTAATAGCTCACAATAGGTTGTGAAATAATATATAATTAAAATCAAAAATTCAAAAAACCTATAACCTAAAACAGCATTTTTTGTCAATCCCCACATACCTTCTGGAAAAACTCTGAGTTCAGCTGTATTATTATTATTGTAAATACAACAATGTGAAATCAGAACAGCCAGTTCTTTAGCTTGTGTTGGTCATTATTCACTTTGACTTCTTCCCAACAGCTTAGAAAGTCATGATGTATCAGCATTGTATGTGTGTGGATCCAAACAATGTGGTCTTTTGTAACTGACAGATGGAAACCTTAAATGCAGAGATTTTCTAAGTGCCATTCAAGGCTTTTTAGTATGACAGCTAGCCATAGATTTTTGGTATGGCATTTATTTATTATATTTATATATTATTTATTTTAGTCCACATTCTGGCTAAATCCAATTTACTTCCCACAAAGTGTTTTAATACTAAAGAAAAGAGATACAGACTTTATTCCCAGTGTCATATCCATGCTACATACAGCATTCCTGACAATGATGAGGACAGTTTGAGCCCATTTCAACAGATTTCGATCAGACTACTGCACATAGTTTCACCCCAAATGTGCTCTTTCTATTTTGCAATTGCTAGGACCCACAGTTTACCTTGCAAATCAGAATATTTTACTGTATACCATTAGTGTAAAAGTAGAGATAAAATACTGACACACAGCATTTCAGGGTTCAATTTGCTGGGGTGATAGTACATTCTGGTCTTACTTATGTGGGTCTCTACTTGTTCTTTTTACCTGTATATCTATCTGATTAGATTGGCAGCAGGAAATCGTACTCTCATATAATAATGTTAAAAAATAATACAGTATATATACATACTCTTTTGCCTGTTCACTCTTTTGCCTGTTCACTCTTTTCAGAAATAGATGATAGATCATTTAGCAACTTTATCCTTCCAGGCAGCTGGAAAGGAGAGAATATCTAGATGATTTGAAGATTAAATAGACAAGACTGTCCCTGAGAAATTACTTTCTGCACTGCAGTGTTCAAGAATATGCTTTTGTGTTATACAGTTCCCCAAGGAACAGCTGCCCTTGGAAAACTAATACAACTGCTAAAAAAGGTATCAAACTAGGAGAGAAAATCAGATTCAACTAGACTTCAAAATAGAAAAAGGAGTGGGTAATTCAAAATAGGCTTTAATTTTCCAGATTGGAACCTGATTTGTTTTGGTTCTGCAAAGCAATGATCCTGATCTATTTCTTTTGACCTCTGGGATGTCACAACGGAAAACAGCAAAAGCAGGGGAAAGCAGCATTCATATACTTGGTGGGAAGGTAACAGTGTTCTATGCACCTCAGCATATAATCATGCCAGCCACAAGACTATGGAAGCATCTTCAGACAATGCTGGTTCTCTGGCTATCAAAGGGAGATGGGTACCATCTCCAAGAACCAGACATGACTGAAAGGGGAAACCTTTACCTTTGTAATCTTTTTATCCATGCACAGCATACAGATAAAAATTCAAAAAGCAGATACACTCAACAAGGGGCCCTGTCCATCTTACTCTATGACCTGGGAGAATAACCAGGTTCAAGGCTATATGGAACATCTGTCCACACACTAATGTTCAAAACAACTGATTTATTGCTATAAGTCTATGTACAGAAATCTTCTCAGACTAAGTGTTTGTACCTGTGAAAAACTAGATAACAGCTAACAGAATTCGGGGGGGGTTAAAGGGTGCTGGACCACACTCCCTTATGTCTCTGTAAAGAGTCTAAACTGATGCCTCATTAACTCCTCCTCCTGGCTCTGCCAGCCTCTCTCCTACATCACCCCCCTTCAAAGAGCCCTCCCCTTCTTCCATAGAATCTTCAAAGGAGATTTCTCCTTCTTCTATAACTGCTTCCTCATCTGAATTATCAGGGAACTTGGGAGGAGTGGTAGTGAAGTTGTTTCAAAGGAGTCCTTCTTCCCTGCATGTGAATCCACCACTGACACAGATGTCTCTGGCTGTAAAACACCTAGACCATTAGAAGGTTCCTTCTCCTTTCCCTCAGAAAGTGAAGGCCAGAAGTGTCATCAACCATCCCATGTCCCCCTGGAGCTGCCAACTGAAACCAGTTCACTCCTTCACTTACAGCATCCTTGGGCAGTGCAGGACAGGAAGCTGGAAGTCTGATACTTCTGAGTGATTTTCAAAGGTAGACCCAGATACAATGGATTACCTTGAGGTGACTTAGGCATGAGTGACCATCTGAACAGCTTCCCGATCCAAGAAAAGTTGCAGTTGATATATCAGATGGAGCTAAGCAAAGTTTCCTTGGCCAGAAGTGCCATCAGCTGCCACTTGCAGGAACTATATATGCAAGAAGATCCCCAGACTGAACAACACTCTTGAGAAGAGAAATGCTACGGACGGAAAATCCTCAGATCCAAGGACCCCCAATAATCATAGCAATTCATTCTTGTTAGAATGAAGAATTCATCCCCTTATGAATCTACAGGGTACCTCCAAATTTATGTTAAGTCTACTGAAAAAACAGTAAAGTTACAGCTATTTTTGCTATATGTTGTCCATAGTCATTTTTTGGTCAAATAGATAGCCATATAAATTTGATAGATAAATAAATAAATAATATTAAATTAACATATCTCTTTAATAAGCCATTGCAGTCTCTGAATAGTGACTGCTATTTTTGGTCAAAAAAATAGACTGCTAGTTTTGGTGCAAAATCAAGTAATGTGAGCCAAAATCAGAAGACTTTTTGAAATACTGATAATTATGGAACACACATCCATATCAGATCGGAATATTATATTCTATTTCAAGTTTATACCCACATTAGTTATGTATTCATTCTAAAACATTAATACTTTTCCTGACTAAAGTGAATTGCAGAAATGCTATTGTTTTATTATTGCTACATATTCTTAAAAGAACAGATAATCAGAAAGGTCTATCTAGATATTTAATCAGACTTTTAATGACCTAATGTTTTGATTTTGTAGCTGCTGGCAGCTCATGCTGGGTAGAAATTTAGTACTCTCTGCATTTAATTATTATTTTATCAGAGATTTCCTTACTTTCCAACAGTGAAGAAATGGTTGGGATTAAAAATGCATCAATGCACATATTTTAGAACCATAACACACTGTCTTTATCAGTTACCTGTATAAAATTTAACTGTTTGAAAGATTTTTATTTCTTATTTTTGTTAAAAAAAACTGGGTTCTTACTAGTACAGTTGAACTGCTGACAAATAACTCATTTAAGTTGTCTGATATTAATTTCTATACAGATCCATTGAAATAGTATATTAGAAATCTTTATTTAACTCCAGTCTCCTTCTTTCTCCAGGTATTCGTGATCTTTGGTTCCTGGAAACCATGAGTCAAAATGGTATGATCAATACTTTTCAGAGTATTTTAAAGCCTCTTGTAATTCCTAGCCCTGGCTATGGATGAAGACAATTGTACAATCACAAAGATAACCCTAGTCTAGCCAAGGAGTTCTTACCAATGGGTGATTTACTATTATACAGTTTTGGATTCCTGCTAATTGCACAGAGCTGATTCATCAGTAGCATAGAATCACTTTATAAAATTTTTAAAAAATAGTTTAGGCTGCCTGTGAGAAGAAAATCTCTCTTACAGTTACTTATGTACTAAAATTGCTTAAAATTGTAACATAGAAAAATTAATAAAAGCCGTAGGAATCAACGTAGCCAGCAATAACAACAAAGATCCATAAATAAATCTGCACATAATTACAGCAACCTTCAAATAATCGCTCAGGAAATAGAATCAAGAAGAGAGAAAAGAAAACAGATTGGTCTTCACAGCTTTCCTGAAAGTGATTAATGATATGAGCTGAAGACTTCAGGTTGCAAACTTTGCCAAAGAGCTGTGGCTATAAAGACCTTCACTACCAAAAATTAAGAGTTGAAGAACATTTGTTCATTTTGTTGCGGAAAGAACGGGACTTGAGTC
>JANHZU010011075.1:5676-18250 GCA_032468055.1 Acrochordus granulatus | reverse complement strand
TGGTAAGAAAAAATGTGCAAAGTAATGTTCTTAGTTGTAGAGAAACCATGTTCTTTATTCAGCAAGGAATATGGGTAAATCTTTAGAGGATTCTCTTTTTCCCCGTTTAATAAATTCAACACTAACCATAATAAATCCAACCACAATAAACAGGCTTCTCCTCCCTTCTAGCTAGGTTTCTTCCCACCCGCCCCAAATCTCAGCTGCTTCAGGAGTTTGTATTTGTTACCTGATGACACCCCTGCGGCTATTAATTTCGTAAAAGATCATTGTTCCTGCAGATGCTCTTTAAAGAAAACATGTCTCTGGAGGATGGGGACATTTAGTTAATAATTTAACACTGTGCTGTCTGCTGTTTTCACCCCCTCCTCCCTTTTTCCTCCCAACCCAAAACACGACTGATGGGCCAAACAATTGACTAACAGAAGTTCCTGCAGGGTTTTCTATTTCGCAACGACATGGATGAGAATATGAACGGATAACGGCTTTTGGAATAGACACATTAACACACACACATACACATGGACACACACAGAGAGAGAAATGTACAAACTCTAAATCAGTGCAAGTTGCCAAAAATAATTGTTTTATTTTCGAAAGGAAATGTTCAAGACACTATCGGATGCGCTGACCCATAACACTGCTTTTTGAAGACTGCACAATACAACTTGGCATTTATTGACAGTTTGTTTTTCAGCCTCAGGGTTCTGGATACATTTTTTTTCCTGATCATTTGCTATGGAAATATTTATAACTCAAGGTATCATTTAAAAGCTACCATATTGTTTGGAGATGAGCAGAAAGGGAAAATCGGCACATCCTGGGCAGAAAAATCACCCATACAAGGACAACATAAAATCTGTGAAGCTCACTCTTTCTTGAAAATAATACACAATCCCACTTTTGCCACTTCTAAAGTTCAACCTAGTGCCCTACAAATGCATTGGATTTCAGTTCCCTTCCTCCTCCAACCAAATGAATTGTAGTACCTCTACAGAGCAGTAGCTGAAGTTCAGAGATTATGGAAATTATTAATGGAGTTGTGTTTGACTGTAGAGTTATCTCATTTTACATCTGTGACTCCAAATGCAATTATCTTCTGAAATTCAAACTACTCCAAATTGTCAGCACAATACATCTATTCTAAAAGAGCATGCAAAGATGCATTATATCAGCAAATCAATGGTGACAGAAAACAGTGTAGATAGTAAATCAAAAATATGTCCCAAAAATGTGCTCAGAAGAAACATAGGCAATTTTTAGCACAAATTTTAAGAAATATTGTCACATTGTATCTTATAATTCTATCTATTTAGTCTTGGAGAAAATTTGATAAATCAGTAAAAGATTTCTAAGGAGAATGCTAGGATTGTGCCGTAAATTCATTTTACACTGAGCCTAAGGTAAAAACCCATGGGATGTGATTTTTGACAGATTTCTATAAATTTTTTTTATGAAATCACTCAATCCATACTTCCTATTTTGCATGGTTCCCACCTTTAAAAAGCCATATCAAATGTCTCTTTGGATATATTTAAGCAATTTTAAAATATACTGGATATAATGATTTATACAGGTATTTCAAGAAAGATATTTTTCCCCTATGCAGAATGGTAATTTAAAAAGACCTACAGTTATCTACAAATTAACATATATTAGAAATAGGCCAATTTATCCATTTCTCTGCCAACTGCATTTTATGCCCAGGTTTCTGGTGGCAAATTAGCTCCAAATTTTCGTGATCAACAATAAGAATTAGTAGCAGTGATAAAGGGCTTTTAAAAATACAGTACCTTGGGATGCTCGAAGACTTCAACAGCAGTTTGTGAAAAAGGAAAGACTGATTAAGCACTGGAAAGGCAGGAGTTTCCAAATGGCAAAGTTTATGGAATTCTGTTAAAATTCCACAACAGGATTTTTTAAATGGGCAAAAAGACACTCCCACCATCTTTGTACTTCTTTAAGAGGTAAATGCAGACATAATTTTACTATCTGCAAAAATACCAGCATCTTTTAAATATTTCAAAGCTTCTTTTGGCAAGTGCGTTTATTAGTAGAGAACCGGCACTCTGAAATGGAGTTGTAAAACAACACATCCATCTGTTTTCATTTGATTTACATTAATTTATTTATACTAAGGAATGCTGAACCAAATACCTTAAAACCACGTATGCATCTGTTTTTGAATGGCTGGGATTTTTGAAAACCTGCCCCGAAGATTGCAATCTTCTTAAAATAAAGGATGTAAAGCAAAGGCCTTTGGTCCTGATACACAACGGTGCAAGAGCATTGGACCTGCTTTTCCAGAGTGGAAAGAAGACAGCCTTGCTGAAACAAGGCCAAAAAAGAAAAAATCACATTTTCTGGGAAGGGGGTTGAGTAAAGTCAAACTACTGAGTCTAAGTTGGGGCTGGCTTCTATCTCAGTCCCCCACCCAAAGCCTTTCTGTACAATAGCTTATTTTTGTTCTTGAGCGTAGGTTGTTTTTAAGAAATACAAGGAGAATCTAGAGTCATTCCTGGAAAAAAGCACATGCTAAGAATTGCATCCTCTCTCCCTCCGTCCCTCCTTCCCTCTTTTCCCTCCCTGCCTCCCTTAACTCAAGCGTCCATCACTGTGCAAAGGTCCACCTAGTTTTGCTGGGTTTTGTTGTCCTGCAAAGGGCACTGTGCCAACCTGCAGCCCAAGGCCAACTGCCCAATTTCGCCCCCGCTCAAGACCCCCCGCCCAATCCAGGAGGCGGCGGTGCTTTCCTCTCGGCCGACAATAAGGGGCGGAGCAGCCCGCAGCTCCGCGCTGCCGCTAGCGCGCCGGGAAGTGCGATCCCCTCTTGCCCCCGGGGAAAGCCCGCAGTCCCGGCGGCCGTTGACGCGCGACGCGGCGGCTTCCCGGCCCCTTTCCGCGGCTGAGCGGAGGCTCCCGCGAAAGGGCGCTGCGGGGCTCCCTCCGCTACGCGAGAATGGAAGCGACGCGGCGAGGAGGGGACCCGGCCCCGGCCACACACCGGCTCGGCAGAAGGGCGTTCGCTTAACGCCACAGAGCGCAGCCGGAGACCCGCGGCTCGGCTTTCGGAGGCGGACTGCGCCTATGCGTCGGCCTGCGTTTCTTTCAGTAAATTGTCGGGTGAACAGCGCTTTATGCAGGTCGCCTAAATGCCTGCCGATTGACTGACTGTCCGACTTCCTTCCCTTCCCTTCCTCCCGCTTCCATCTTCATCAATGCTTTGGATAGCACCTTGAAAGTTACATCAACTGCTGAACATTTTCCCTGATAATATTCTATATGCAACCTTCATTTTTTAAAAAAGTGAGAATATTCAACCTCTTGCCAAAACAGCCTGACAGCACATAAATCCTCTTGTTACTGATTCAGCATCTTTATTACCACCTGGGTTTGTGTTACTTTTTGGAAGAGGAAACCAAAATCATTTTGGATCCTGGTCTTGATCAACCCCCACCTGAGTTTTAGGAGCTGGATAAATAAATGAACCAGGAATCTACAATGATTGGTCATACAAAATAAGGGTGATAAGAAATGGCATGACTGAAAAGAGCAGAAATCCACTCCTGCCTACACTGATAATCAATTTCTTTGTACTGTGGGAACTAAGACACCTCCAGGATGCAGGAATGTGAATTTGAGCTCACCCCGATGAATGAATGAACACACAAGAAGAGTTCACCACATCAGCAGAGTATCTATGGACATCTCCTAAAGTTTCGTATTGTTCAAAAGACAGAGGCCGTAATGATAGCTGGGCAGAAGGCTGCCCTTCACTGCTCCATGGGGCTACAGGTGAATGCCCAATACCCAAGCTGGTATCTCCTGACTTCTGGCAGGGCTCAAAACAAGGACTCAGTGAAAGGAATTCTTCTCTTTGTTACTTTGTATTTGGGATGTCCTTAGTTTTTGCTAATACGGGACAAGTTTGGTAGACCACATGGCTGGTGGATCCAGATTGGGATGTGGGAGACAATTTTGCAGAAGTTTTGCTACCTGCTTTTTTTGCATAGATTTCTCCTAATACTGTATATCCTTGAAACCCATAAGGGTTATCTAGTCAGTATTCTCAACCTTAATCACTTTAAGATGTATGGACTTCAACTCTCAGAATTCCTCAGCCAGCATGACTGGCTGCAAATATTGCAAATATTGCAGTCACTCAAATGAACATGTTTGCATGTGTTTCCCAAAGAAGGGAAACATTCCAGAAGCTGGCAAGGTGAATCCAGGTCTCTTATGAGGGGCAACACTTAGCTCTGCTTATGAACCCCCGTAGCAGGGCAGATCCCCCAGTAGCCAGTTTGACTGCTTTGTTATTAGGAGGGCTACTTTCCTCCCTCTCCAATTACATTTAACAGCTCTGCATCTGGTCTTGGCTGAGCATTCCCAGCAGGATGATGGAAGTTGACTTCGGCTGTGTTCTTCCCACTTTTTCCTCAATTTCAGGTTAACTCAAGCTGAGAGATTTGTTTTCAAATCAAAATCCCCATTTTGCTGTCTGGTAGTGTATTGAGAAGTAGTTTGAAAAGAATGGAGGAAGTTAGGCAAAAGGGTTAATGTAGAAAAAAGAGAGAAGGGAAAGAAAAAGAAATGAAAGGAAGGAAGGAAGGAAGAAGGCAGACAGCCATGCCAAATGTGCATTTTAAAATTTTTATGGCAAGTTCCTTGAATAATAATCATCATAATAATGTATTTTGCTTATGTTAGGGACCAAGCAATGTTGAAAAAATTTCAAAAATGCTGTTTTATGGTTGGGTGATTTATTGCTGCTTTTTTACTACTTGCATTGATGATTTAAATTAAGGTCTCAGAAAAACACATAATATTTGAATACAAAAAAATGCATCTGAAATAGAAAGCTTTTCACTTACCTGGGCGAAACACCTCCAAATTCCAAACAGCAAAATCTAAATTACTTTATTTTAGGCATTTGTCTGATTATTCAAGTGAATCTTTTATAAAATAATCTTATATCCAATTACTCCAAATTTAATTATTTAATTTAATTTGCAGCTGTTACCATGTATGTAAAAGCCACAAATGAAATATTAAAATATTATAACTGTTTTCATGCATATTTTTGCTTTCTTATGTCTTTGCTTATGTATACATAGTATCGTGAGCAAGTATGATAAAGATTAAAATATTATTATTATTATTTGTGTTCAAATTTCCACTAATTGCACCTGTCACACTCTCTTAAGTATCCTATCTTGCAGTGCTGTTTGTGAAATCTACTCACAAATAAAGCTGGAGAGAAATATAATCCATAAATCCATAAATATTTTTCTCCTATCCTTAACATTTTGCAGCAGGAAAGTCTTGACAATTCCCATGGAATTACTACAACATGACATCAATTTCTTTTTTTTTAAGAAAAAGGTAACAAAGAACCCCTTGAGATACAAAAACTGAGGAAATCCAGGGACACAATATTGTTTATTTTTCTTAATCAATCGCAGAGCACAGCTTTTGTTTGTCACAAATATGAATCAAGGATCTTGCTACCAAATTGTTTTAAATGTTTTCTCCATCCTCAGCCAAGAACTTCATATATTGCCAAATGTTGTTCTTTGTTCGCTTTTCTTTGCAAAGGCTTTTAATGCAAAGCATATTTTTAATTTAACTCATTGCAAGCTTATCCCATCTACTTTCAAAATCAGGCTGATCTCCTTTTCAAGTTACAAACTGCATAGCTACAGTTCCTTCTGAATGCAGTTTTCCCACTTACATGCATTTTTCCACAATGTTCCTTCAAAACTTACTCACATTTTTTGCATGAAGTTTTTGCAACGAGAATGCATCACAAAATACAAAACTATGTTTTAGCTGTCATCTTAGTCCAGAACTACAAAAACTTTGCTTGCTTAAGCAGAAAATGCTCTCTTCTTGCTGGAATTGACAGCTTTGAAATGTACCTACCCAATTCTTTTTCTTTTTTTCCCCAAGTTTAGCTCTCCTGGGCTAAAACCTCCACCAGATCTCTCTGCCTGATAATTGCTGACAGTTGCTCCACAAATATTTCCAACATTCAGGGTCAAGGCCAATAAAACCAGCAATATAACAGTTTTCCTCATGGAAGATCCATATCTTCCCTCTAAACACATAGCCACACACAGCAGAGAGAATTATCTTCAGCTTTTCTCAATTTTTTTCTTATTATTTTGGGATAATTCTCCATGCAGTAAATGCTACATCAGGGGTTTTATTACCTATGGACAGGTAATAGATTTCTTAATAAACCTTTGGGAGATTATGCTTAGAAATTGTTTGTGTTATTATTATGATTGGTTGCATAGTCAGCCAGATGTTTAGACTGGAATTGGCAATTTTGTCCACCCAATGAGTCCTTCCCTAGGACCTGGGATAGGCAGATGTTGTTGTGTGAGGGTGTTAAAGTATTGTTGCAGGATTGAAATTGTTCCAAGTCAAGCTGCCTTTTGCAACTGGCTGATGGAGGTTTTTGTCAAAGCTGACAGTGTTCAAGTGATGCTCAAAATGTTTTGGAATTGCACCCAAGGTGCCTATCACCATTGGTACTATCTTTGCTTTCTTTTTACATTCTATTATTAGTATTTCAAGCTAACTCTAATGTTCTTAATTGGCATAGATGTTTGCTTTACAGCTATTATGGCTTTTGTGAGTGTGTGCTTTCTTTTTTCAAAGACAGGCCCTAAAACCCTTTGCCTTTAGCTTTGATTTTTGCAAACTACAATCCCAAAGCCTGGATATTTTCTTCTGCTTCCTTGCTGCCTCAAAGGTCGCTCCAGTGTTTGCTTCTGTACATTAATTTGAAGCAAGTGGATCGGATGGCACCATACCAGGGGAAACATGGGGAGGGATGGAAACAAAATGATAATATTTTCAAATGTTCAAGGTGGAACATTGAAGCTTGAGAAGTCAGTGAAGAAAGAGATTGTTTGTTTGAGAGTTCTGGGGTCACTTCCGGACTTAAGACCTTCATATATTGTCAGGCAAATTCATTCTCTAATTCCCACCAAAGGCCTGGTTTCCTTTTCTGCTTAGCTGCTGAGGGAGGTCTCCCTGTCAGCGCTGAGTTTAATGTCTCTTCCTTATCAGATCAAAGCAGGTTGAAATTTCCCTCTTCAGATTCCTCCTATTCTTTGGCCATTCATTCTTCCTTCCTCTTGGCTGAAAGTTAAGCTCCATTCACCACGGGCCGCAGGGGCTTCCTCTCTTAACTCTCGACCCTGCATCGTGGCTGCAAGGCTTGATTTCAGGCCACCAAGCTAACAGGTGACAAAGTCCTTGGTTGAAGGACTGTGGAGGAAGAAAAAAAGGGTTCTTTTCATGGGTTGCAAATGAATGGAGTGGCAAGTGTTAAAGGAAGGAAAAGGAAAGAAAGGAGAAAAACAGGCTGAAGAGAATACCAAGAGGAGGAGGAGAGGAAGAAGAAGAAGCAGCAGCAGCAGCAACTTTCGAAGAAAAGAAAAAGGGCAGATTGATTAGCTTTTGTTGTAAAGAAAAGTTGAAACATTTTTTTCAAAAGGATTAGGGACTTATGGCTCCAGAGCATCTGACAAAACATTGCTTGTGGCCATTGTGAAAAATTAAAAAAGGAGCTTCACAAAGAGAGCAGCTCACAAACAGGGAACTAGAAAGGTTCAAAACTTCAGGAATCCCAGTGAAAATCCGTGTCGAAGAGTATTGCTGCTTGGCTAAAGTAACTAAAAAGCAAATAAGATGTTGATTTATTTCAGCCCTGCTAAAGGAGCAGTCTGGGCAACTGAAGAAAGGTGATGTTTTGGACTGACATCTGACAGCCCCAGATCACACAGAAGTATTTGAACCAATTAGAAGATGCTACTTACTCATTTTTATTGAGCTTATTCCTCTATTTCAAATTGTTCTGAAATCAGGGGAGCCCACGTTTTTTGAGAAACGTAAGAAATATTAAAATTAAAAGATTAAAATTAAGAAAGAAACACTCCCTCCAAAGTAACAGGTAGGAGATTCCCCTTTGTTAGGATCCCTGCCTGAATTTGGAGATAGCTGTTTGCCAGGCAAGAATATACAGAAAACCCATGGAAAATGAAGAGAGAAGGGCAACTAGGGAGGCTGGAGAGGGATGTGAAATTGGAAAATGCACCAATATTCTTTTCTGCAGTTTCTCTGGCTTCCTTCACTTCCATTCAATCCCACAGGAATTTGCTTAAAAGACATTTTCAGGGTAAGAAGGAAGGGCAGCCAGGGAGGCTGGAGGGAGAGGGGATGTCACCGCTTCAAGGTAGCTGAGATTTGGAAACCAAAGTTATTAATACTAAAACTACTTTCATTATAGGGTTAGGGTGACAGTAACAGACTCTTGCAAGTTGAATGTGCTTGTCTCCTCCTTCCCTTCATTTTCATGCAAATTAGGGAGACTCGAGTCTGATATGCTTTTTCAAATTACATTCCTGCTTTGGACTCAGATTTCTCTTATCTGACTATTGCCTTGGTTTATTTTTGTTGTTCCTCAAAGTTATTCTTGCATCCCTTTACATGGAAGAAACAAATACATCAACCATCCTCTCTCCAGCCATCTGCAGCCTCCCCATCTTACTGACTTCCATTCAGCTGGAAAGGAATTTATTTTTTTAGAAAAAAAAAAGGAAGGGCAGCCAGGGAAGCTGGAGAGGGATGAGAAGATTTCAATGGAGAAGCATGCAACACTTTTTCTCTAGCCATCTGCAACTTCCTTGGTTTCTCTACTTCCATTCAATCCAATCAAGATTCTCCATTGGACTTTTTCAGATGAGGAAGTGAAATTAATCAAGGAGGCGACAAATGATGGAGAGGAGTGCAACAGGCTAAATAGGACACTATCCAATCACTTCTAGCAATAAAGTAAGTTTATAACTGCCATCAAAAAGAAGTCTAACTCAATCCTAAAGTTGAAAAACAAGGGATCCTGCAAGAGAATTAAATTACGAGAAACAACAGGTCTGATATCATATAGTATCACATGAGTAAAATATTAAATAAACAGTAGAGTGACATATAAAGCAATTTTGGGGAGTTATCCACCTATATGTAGATCAAGAAACAGAAAAAAACATTTCACCAAATTTCTCTAAGGAGATAAAAATACTGCAACTGGAGCTCACTTTACAGAACTTTCTTTTAACAATTTCTTTTTCTGTAGAGATTTTCCTAGAAGAACCAGTAATGGCAAAGTGGGGAGGGAAGGAAATATACATGTACTGTATGTTATATATGGGTGGAGGGGAGAGACCCAGAGAATGACAATTGCTACTTCCAAATGGTGGCAAATTGTTAAAAGAAAGTTCTGTAAAGTGAACTCTCATTTCCCCAAAATGTTCTTAGGTGGGGGAAAAAAAGTATTCTGAGAAAGATTGGCTCTTTTCTTTCAGAAATGCTTTACTTGGCTCCCCCTTCTCAAAAGCTGGGGGTTCCTGGTTGAGAATGGCAATGGTGCCAACCGGATGAGCTCAACGTCACCATCACTGTGTGGGCAGCTGATTGCTTCAGCTTTACCTGGGGAGATGAAAGCTTTCCTCCACCCCTCTTTCCAAACCTGGTGAGCTAAGATGACAAGCTCCAACCATCCTTGGATTGTTCTCCTTGAGGTATGTCATTTACATGATTGACATGGCAGGGCTGCATTTTCCGTTTGGTATGACTTTGAATGTACAAAGAACGTGGTACTGATGATCCTTCCTTTGTTCCCCCCATCAACCCTCCAACTACTGGGGGGAAACAAAGATCCTTTTAAGGATTGCTGGAGAGGAAAAGGTGGGTGTTTGAATGCTTAATGTTTGCTTTGCCTTTTCCCATCAGTTCGATTTCAGAAGGGAGAATTCCTCTGGAGTTCTTAAGCATGATGAGCTCTGTTGGCCCCCATCAGTCCTGTGATACATTCTGCAGGAGGCCAACCTATGTATTCTCTTCCAGGCCAAGCCCTGGGAGAGACCACTGCTGAGATAGGGGCAGCAGGACTCTATAGGAAGCTTTCCCCATGAATGAAAAGAGACAATTACACATACACAGATGACAAGCTGTTGTCAGATTTTGGAGGAAGAAGGGAGGTAGAGGGTGACCTGCTTCCCAGCGGGCATCCACTGCTCAAAGCATAGCATCATCAGCCTGTGGAGGGGGTCACCTCAGCCTCAATGAGGTCTTTCAAGCTGCGAAGTCAACCCACTTGGCCTCACTGTGTGCATTGCTACCTACATGCACAGCTGCCTCTGCCACATCCATTCTCTGGAAAAGGTTTTGACCAAGCCTTTGGAGAAATGGCTGTTCTTTCAAAGTGAGGGGCCATGTGGTTCCACAGAGCCATGGGGAAGCTTGGCCCCTTTGCACTGCAGATCTGAACAACAGTCTGAGCAGGAGGCAGCCCTGAAATTCTCCATTTGCAATTAACATCTGGGCTGCAAAATTATTATGATGATTACTGTACATATATCAGGGTATTAGTAGCTAAAACAACTCTACAAAGCATTCAAAACTGGTTAAATGCAGCTGATCATAAGCAAATCCAGGCCACTCACATTGGAAAATAGCAATACGAACAATCATAGACCAGAAGGACCACAAATCACCCTGTCCAGGGGCTATATTTGCACATAGTCAAGTCTATATGTATTTAGGCAGAAATATCCACTCATTTACTTTGTCCCATCCCCAGAACACATGGGATAAAATATGTTGCATGACTTTGGCAAGTCCATTTGTGATCATTCTCTGTAACGTTACACTCCATTTCTCTGTCTTTCTGAGTTCATCCTTGGGTCTCTTTCTCATTTTGAAAATATACTGGTTTTTAAGGTTGGATTTCAGAACTCTCATGTGTTAAGTATCAATATCAGGATTTTTCCCAAGGTCAGATGACTTATAGTTACATTAAAAGCAGATTACCATCATAGATTTACTTTTCTAAGTTTGTTGACTATCCCTAAACTCTTATCACCTCAATAAGAAGTTGATGCTATTGTTATTCTTA
The DNA here is from genome assembly GCA_032468055.1 of Acrochordus granulatus. Classification (NCBI taxonomy): domain Eukaryota; kingdom Metazoa; phylum Chordata; class Lepidosauria; order Squamata; family Acrochordidae; genus Acrochordus; species Acrochordus granulatus. The sequence continues at coordinate 7,281 of JANHZU010011075.1, read as the reverse complement.
TTATTATTAGAGGTAATCCTCAATTTATGGCCACAATTGGGACCAGAATTTCCACTGCTAAGCAAGACGGTTGTTAAGTGAGCGGCACCTGAATTTATAACCTTTTTTGCCAGGGTTGTAAAGCAAACCACTCCAGTTGTTAAGTGAATCAGGTAGTCATTAAGCAAACCCAGTTACCTCCATTGACTTTGCTTGCTAGAAAATGATGGAAAGGTTGCAAATGGTGATTACATGAACATGGGACTTTGTAACCATCATAAATACATGCTGGTTACCAAGCACCTGAATTTTGATCAGGTGTCCACAGGGATGCTGCAAAAGTCATAAGTGTGAGGACTGGACAAAAATTACTTTTTTTCAGTGCTGTTGTAACTTCAAATGGTCACTGAACAAATGATTGTAAGTCGAGGACTACTTGTACACAAAACTGTTACCTTTACCTTTTACCCACTTTACTGGAAAAGGTAACAGTTTCTCCTGCCAGTTGTGGCCAACTCTAGGAATAGTGCTCATCGCCAATTCACAACTGAGGGAGCCAATGTTTGTTCGAAGATGCTTCCATGATCATGTGGCCGACATGACTATACGCCAAGCCACAAGGAATGCTGTTACCTTTCCCACCAGATTAGACAGTTCCTATTTATCTGCTTGCATTTTTACATGCTTTCGAACTGCTAGGTTGGCAGGAGATAACGGGAGCTCACCCTGTTACATGGCAGTGCTTGGGTGTTGAACTCAAGCTGCTGACCTTCTGGCTGACAAGCCAGTGTCTTAACCGCTTAGCCACTGCACCCCTTTGGTAAAGCAAAATGCTAATGGGGGGCACAGAGACCCCCAATTCTATTGTCTGGCTGTTGATACCAGGTGGGTTATCTGCCAAAGAGCCCGTCGGCTGGGCCTCCAAGAATGGAAGAAGCTCTGACAAATGGGTGAAAACTGATCTTGTCAAGAGCTATTTTCTTCGGGAGACAGAGCAAACATTGTCAGCCTTGGTGCTCATGTGTGGCCTTGGCAGTAGCCCAAAAACCACCTTTCTCCCTTCACCCATCATGAGACAAAGCAGAACCCCTCTCAGCTGTCATTTCTATCAGAAACTGATGAAAAGAGGTGTATAGACCCAGTAACGCTGCTGAAGAGATAATGGCCAGAGGAGACCAAAAGGTCTGCCTATCTCTCTTGGGCACAGATTTCACACTATGTTTATGAGAGAGTCCCAGGAGTGTGGTTTTCTAAATAAGATCCGAATAAAGTTTTCACATTCAGAGGAGAGCAATGCTCTAATATCCTCCTGAAAGGAAATGGGAGATATAGAGGAATTTGGTGATGTAGTGCCCAGTTCACAGGGAGGAAAGAAGATTTAGGGTGCCATGGGGAGGAATCAGCGTTAGTCTTGGCTCAGAAAAGAAGAATCATTTTTTGTGCAAAGAAGGATGGAGAGACTGTAAAGAGCAACTGGGTTAACATGAAGTTCTTGATCTAAGATCTGGGGAGGATCTTGGTTGATTTCCATCCTCAGCCATGGAAGTTCTTGGTTGTAAGTCCTTTCCCTTACCCAAATGGTGTCCTCTTTCCCAGGCAGCTCTCCCCTAATATCTACACCAGTTA
>JANHZU010011074.1:21547-37443 GCA_032468055.1 Acrochordus granulatus | reverse complement strand
GCAAGGTGATGTCTCTGCTTCTTACTACACTGTCTAGGTTTGCCATAGCTTTCCTCCCAAGGAGCAAGCGTCTTTTACAAACAAGTTAAAAACCAATTTAAAAACATAGAAACTATCAATAATCAATTAAAAAATTAAATCACAATCAGAGGTAAATATAGGCCCCCTAAGAGCTCTCACCATTATCAGACCCCCAGACACAGCTGATTGGATGGGGCCAATCAAAGGTCTGGGGGGATAATGCCCTGTGAAGCAACCATTTGAACTTATAATACTGAAAAAACTTGCTTTGTGATCAATTCTCACATTTATGATCGATCATTGCAGATTCCTGCAGTCACATGATCATCATTCCTCCTCTTCACAACTGTCCTGCAACACACAAAGTCAACAGAGAAGTTGGCAATAAAATCAGAAGTGGCAGTCATATGATTTTCCACTTGGTAACCATTCCACTTTACTTAACAACTGAAAGGAAAGTGACATCATAACCTTTCACGTTCGTGATTTTCTGCTTAGTGACTATGGTGCTAAAATTGATTATGTGCCATCAAATCAATCTTGATTATTAGTGACCACATCGATTTTCTCTATGACAAGATTCATAACTTAGTTACGGTACAAGGATTAGTATCTGCTGTGTTAGATCTTAGACCTACAACTTTACTAAAAGTACAGGTTTTTTGACTCCTTACTTCCAACAAACATCAGACAGTTATGAGGGATGATTACCAGTGTTTTAAATCAATAATTTATTGATATGTGAACTATTCTCTGTTGTCCTAGAAAAGATAAGATCCTCCCAGACAGAAATCTTCAGAGAAATGCTGGAAAGCCAGCAAATGAGGATGCTTGAATTTGGGTTTCTTAGTTCAAACAGCAGGAGAAAATGAGGTGCCTTTAAGAGACAAAGTCAAATGGAAAAGAAAAGAATAGGCACATCAAGAGGCCCACCAACACTAGGATTCATATTAGAAATTGTTTGAAATAGAATCCATTGTTGGGGGGCAATCTAATATAAATGTTTCCTGTTTCTCTTAGAATATGATAGACACACAAGGAGAAGACCTTCCAGGTGTTTCCAAGCCTTTTGGAAAAAAGGTGAAACGTCTTTTACTTGGAAAAAAATCCAGTCCAGATGCCTGTTTTTTAAACTTTTGTTGTGATGCAATTACCCTGGACGAGTGAGAGTCTTCACAGACACCTTCCAGGTGGGAAGATCTGAAGAAACAGACATTTGCAAAAGTCTGGAAAGTATCAAAAGGTTGTTTTTCTGGGGTTCAAGATTCAAAGAAAGTAAATAAATCTAGCAGGAGGAAACAGGCACTCAAGAAAGAAAGCAAGTAAAGCTTTCTTATCAGAAGAAGGTAATCAAATCTTAAATGAAGCCAATTTTCAGAATGGCAGAAAGTCCAGAATTAAGAAGAGCCAGAGATAGTGTGCAACTGTCAGTATTCCAGATACTCCACACATGCAATCAAAGGATATCCTGCATAAATATATACACTGTGAAAAAAAATGTACAGCAAACCCTCCCTAATTCAATAGAGAAGCACTCCCTCAGCAAGAAGATAGTATATTTGCTCAGAGTAGGAAGTTTTGGTTGGAAAACGAACCTCACAGAGCAGAAAAGAATCCACACAGAAGAAAAGCCATACAAATGCATTGAATGTGGAAAAGCTTTTTGGGGAGAAGGGGTGTTTGGTCAAGCCTCTTGGAGGATCCACACAGGAGAAAAGCCAGATAAATTCTCTGATTGTGGCAAAAACTTCACTGGGCGATATGCCCTCATCACATATAAGGGGACCATATAGGAGAGAAGCCAAATGAATGTCAAATCCAACTTGATGATCCATCAGCAGATTCATACCAGAGAGAAACCACATGGATGCTCATGTGTGAAAAAAGTTTCTGCAGTTCTTCCATGTTTCATAAAGATACGGAAATCCATCCAGAAGGGACATCCTAGAGGGCAGGGTTGGTATTCAGATCTAACATGCATGGATGTTTATGATTATGGAAATAATAGTAGCATTGGATGTTTAAGATTATGGAAATAATAGTAGCATTGGAGAGAAACAGTAGACGGCTGAGAGGCAAGCACAAGGAACATTGGTGGCTTTTAAACATACTGATGCATTAAAATGTTATAAAGAACACTTCATTTTGAAATTCTTTGTTCAACCTTTGGGATTGAAGGCAGGTTAGAAATGATCCTTTTCTCAAATCTTGGTAGTTGCTGTCAGCCAAGATAGGCAGAACTAATAGATCAGCAGATCAATATCTGTAAGGGAAGTTGCTCTGTCCTGTGTGGCACTTTCTGAGTATATTTGATCTCCGTAAAGGTTTTGAGACAAGAGTTGCAACCCAATACAGCAAAACCTATTCAATAGGAAATCTTTGGCTGGCAAAGGAAAGGGAATTTTTCTAGAAATGCTCTCAAATCCCCACACCCATTCCTCACCCTCCCAATTTTTTTATTTTATTTTATTAATGTATTATTAATATTGTGACACCCAAATCACAATAAGTGATCCTGAGCAGCTCACAATATCCTGGTCCTTACAATATCTCCTGTAATTAGATTAATTAATCCTGTGAATAAAATACCACCCAGTGTCATTGAATGTTAGGCAGCATACACATATAATAAATCATAACCACTTTCTTTGGTGATATTATATGTTTAATAAATTATATGACTGTTGTTTTCATAACAATAACTTTGGGCAGCAGGAAAGGACTTAAAATAAAAACAATAAATGTAAATCAATAAACAAATATCAAATCTTAACAAATAAGAAGTGATCCACCTATAAACCAGGCAGGACTTTGATATTTTGTTGTTTTGCTACACAGAGCCTGCAGAAAAAAAGTATAGGAATAAAAGTATCATTACTGCTGATTGAGAAATACACACTTTCATTCTATTCCCCCTCGGTTCCATCCATTTTTTTTCCTGGCTCTTCTTGGCTTAGTATTGGGAAAAGAGACCACCAAGATACCCTTTAGGAGAGCCACCAGAGAGGAAACCAATTGCAATTCGCCTTCCTTTGTATCGTCAAGGCAGAACGGATTTACACCGTGGTGAACTCTACACTCAAAAATGAATTTGAGAAGTCCTTGGAGGACTTACCTAGGACGGCCCATAGGAGCCTTCAGCAACTGAGGCATCTCTGAATCCCCTCTGGTGCGGAGCATGTGCTTAACCTGTGCAAATGCAGCCTGAGCTGCGCCTGCAAGAGGCGCCCCGGCCTCTCCCCTCGCCCGTCCGGAGCGGACCGGATCGCCGGCGAGGCTGCGGCCCCAGCTGGAAGGGAGGCGCTGGCGGCGGGCGCGCGGCTCCCCGGGCAGACGGTAAGTTCCCTCCCGAGGCGAGCGCCCTTTGCAGGTGCAGCTCGAGAGGGGCCCTGGCGCGTCTCTGGAGGGGAAGCCCCCCGTTGTCTTGGCTCTGCGGTTCCCGGGGCCGGCTGTGGCTTTCGGACGTCTCGGATTGCCTCGTCGCAGCCCGTTTCGCCAGCCTCGTTTTGGGAACTGCGCGGCCGCCCTGTCGGTGGGGGGCTGAGGGGAGCCACGGCGGGCTTCGTAGAACCCGCCCCCCCATGAAATATTGCATCTCGTATTCTATGAGTGTGAAATATATCAGTTTGCTAGAACTTTTATTGAGCAGATTTGTTGGAAATGTTTGAATCTGAGAGTGTGATGGACAGAATTGTCTACTGGAGGACGATACACAGGCAGACCTAATTTACCAACTGCCTTTTGCAGTGTCTATTTTAAAAAAATAATTCTAAAAATATTTTGTGCTCCTTAGTCATAGGATCACCATTATGATAATGATGTGATTGTTATATATTTAATTTATAGGGACCCTGATTTCATGTAATCAACTGGCAGCTCTCAAAAATAAAAATAAAAAGCAAATTAAAGGACAATATACAAATATGTAAAAATTATCCATATAGGTATTTCTTGATTTACAACTATAATTGAGCTTAGAATTATGGTCATAAGTCATTCTAGTCATTAAGCAGTCACTATGTGACTGCGCCCAATTTACAATACTTTCTGCAGCATTGTTAAGTGAATCTTTTGCCAGAAATGGGCAGTTTTTGCTGGAAATTGAAAGTAAATACCTGTTTCTGGCAAAAAACATAAATTGTGGTCACATGATCATGGGATCCTACAAATGGCAGTAAATGACGGTGGCAGGAGGTGGCCATAGGAACCTGGAATGATGGTAAAGCAACGAATCATAAGTCGAGGACTTCCTGTAATCAATTTAAAAACAATCACAATCAGCAGCAGAATTCGCTCTATAGCAGCTCAGTACAGCCCCTGTAAGAGCTCCCCACAATTGCTGGGTCCCCAGGTGGGGGCAGAGCCGTGTCTTCAAGGCCTTCCAAAAGGCCAAAACAGTTGGGGCCAATCATGGGTCTGGGGGATAATGCTTAGTGCAGCGACTATTCAAAGTTACAACAGTGCAAAAAAAAAAACAGCTTTGCAATCAGTTCTTGCATTTATGACTGCTGCAATTTCCTGGGGTCACATGTTCACCATCCCTCTCCTTCACAACTGGCTTGTGACAGGCAGAGTCATTGGAGAAGTTGGCAGTAAAACCAGAAGCAGCAGTCACATGATTTTCTGCTTAGCAACCCTGCCTCTTTGCTTAACAATTGAAGGGGAAGTGACATCATAACTCTTTCACAATTGTGATTTTTTGCTTAGCGACCACGGAGCTTAGCAACTGAGTTTCCAGTCCCAACTGTGGTTGCTAAGCAAGGACTATCTGTATATCTATATCTTTCTCTGCAGAAAATAATTTAACTTAAATGTTCACTTGCAACTGTCAGCTAAATAAGAGTAGGGTGCAATGAACAGGCCCTAAACTAAATTGCTAATCAAGTAAATAGATTCTTATACCCCTTTGAAAGGCCAGATTTCCCCAGAGACAGAGGAGCTCATTCCAGGCACACAGAAATTTGAACGTAAACGCCCCAAACTGGGAGGCCCCAATCTTGAGCAAGAGAGGCCCCAAGGATTAGAGGAAGAGAGAAAGGCCAAGGGACACTGAGGGGAGGCTAGGAGGCTTGGAGCAGCAGCACACGTGGCTTCAACTAAGCTTGGACTCGCAATTTATTCATTCATTCCAGCAAGGAATTATCTTTATTCCAAAGGGAGAATATTTTGGAAATCTTAAAGAAATAATGAATATCAGAGATGAAAAAAAAGAGTCTTTTTATTCCTTCCAAGTTGCGTGGCCCTATTAACGTTTCATTCTTCCTCTCTTACCTCCTGGAACTGTAGGGAGGAACAACTATGGAGGAACAGAAGCTTGTGGTACCCAAAGAAGAAGGAGCTGAGAGTGGGGGAAGAGACCCCTTCATTGTCCAAGTCAGAACCATCAGGGACTGTTGGAATGGGAATGGCCCATCCCATATTAAGCTGGAGTCAGAGGAGGAAATACACCAACGTTGGGATTTTCAATGGCAGGAATTCCTGAAAAGGGTGGCAGGGCTTCCTGCAGCATTGCCTCCATTGGAGGAAGATACCAAGGATTTGCAGGTCCCCTGGGGGAGAATAAAGGAAGATCCCCAGGAGGAGAGTTCTGGAGAGGCCAGAGGAGAAACTATGCTCCAAAGAGATTCAAACATAGGTGGGAAAGCCTGGATGGGCAGGGAAAACCTGAATTTCTGCATGAAGGTGAAAGTGGAAGAAACTCTGGAGGAGGTCAATCTGGAAAGGCAGTGGCCCCGGCATCTCAGGCAGTTCAGCCCACAAGATGCTGCCAAGCACCAGGAGGTATCTAGCCCCCAAAGGCTGAAAAAGGGGGACAAGTGGGGACGGGACGAATATGAGAGGGGTTGCAAAAATCCATGAAAATTAGTAACCTGTGAAATGTGTTACTAGCCAGCTGTAGGAGCAGGTGTCCAAGTTTGTATTTCAATGTTGGTTGCAAGAGCCCTGTGAAATCAAGGCAGTTAGCATACTCGAGCTAGTCCATGAGTGACAACCATTGATTTAGCAACTGTTTATTTATCAAATTTATTTGCTGCCCAGCTTGCCGAAGGCAGCTCTGCTTCTGACATAAAATTAAAAAATACCAAAATAAATACATCAAAAAACATTAAAATTATATTAAAAAAGTTAAAAGCAAGACAAGACGTGGGACATAACAAGCAGAATCTTATTAACTGACTAGCCATCTTAAATAAGACATGTGGCTGTCCAACCCCCAGGCCAACCCACAAAGCCAGGTTTTAAGGCTTTTTTGAAAGGCCAAAAGTGTAGGGGCCAACCTCACTTCAAGGGGATACTATTCCAGAGGGTGGGAGTGACAGCAGAAAAGGCTCACCTTCTGGATCCCATCAGCCAAAATTCCTTGGCTGACAGTATCCAAAACATGTCCTTATTACTGGCACAGGTGGGATGGGTTAAACCTAATGGGGTGAGACAGTCCTTTAAGTAGCCTGGCCCCCTGCCATGAAGGGCTTTAAAGGAGATGACCAACACCTTGAACTGTACCTGGAAACAAACCGGCAACCAATGTGGCTCAATGTATTACGGGTCACTCTAGGGACCCCAAGAATCATCTGCATGGCCACATTTTGTACCAGTTGTAACTTCCACATGCAACCCAAGGGTAGCCCTATGTAGAGTACATTGCAGTAGTCAAATTTGAGAGATGACTACAGCATGAGTGATCGAGTGCAAGGACTCCGGGTGCAAGTATAGGCGCAATTAATGCACAACACCAAGTTGTGCAAAGGCTCTCCTAGCCACGACTGCCACCTGCTCCTCGAATAATGAGTCAGGAGAATCCCCAAGTTGCACACCGGGTCTGGGGTAGTGCAACCCCACCCAGCACGAAATACATTAAACACTTGGAACCAGAGGGTCCTTGTACCCATAGCCACTTGGTCTTGCCAGGGTTCAGTTGAAGTCTGTCATCTGTCATCCAAGCTGTTCAAAGTTACAAGTGCTAAAAAAATGGACCTTTGACTGGACCATAAAGACCACACAATGCCCCTGCACTCATGTGATTAAGATTTCAGTGCTTGGCAGCTTGCTCACACTTACAATCACTTGGGCACTTTAATACCCCCACCCATGTATCTTACTTTCCATCTCTGCCCTTTTGACTCCCCTGCACTCCAATACCTCTGTTGCCCCTGCTGCCCCTGCCCACAGCTGATCTTCACCATCTTTTTCTGCTGGTGCCACAGTGTACGGGGTGCAACCCTGGGATGTACACGGTGAGCACGGCAGGGCAATGGACCCTCATCTGCTGAAGGGAGTTGCCAGGCCTGGCCGGGAAGAAGGTAGCAGGATGTCAAGGCATAGCATTTTGTCTTGCCAGGCAAGGCAAAAGAACCAGCAGCTCTTGCAATGCACATTTGTCCCTGGACAAATATAGGGGCTGTGTAGAAGGCACTGCTGGGGGGCAGCAGATCTTGAGAAGCAGAGAGATGTGAGGTTCCTGGAGGTGCAGTGCACACTCTATAGCTTGTGTTGGAAGAGCTGGAAAACCAATCTCTGGGTTTCTATGAGAGGTGGAGGTGAACCCAGCATGGCCCTTTTCCTATTCTTGGCCCAACCTTCCTTTGGCAAAGCTTCTCAAATGGCCAGCTTTCTAATGTGAGCTGCAGAGCATGCACCAGAAATACTTGTGGAGAACTGCTTTGTCAGCTCCTGGACATTGGAAGCTGCCGGCCCTTTGCAAAAGTTTAGCAGCTCATGTTGAAAGCTCTCCTGGAATACTGGCTTGCAGGATTTCCTCCACCCCTTGCTGAAGCCTGCAGGCCAGTTTTCCAGGAGAGCCTCCAATGTGACCTGCAGAGTGTGCTTACACCTCTAGGAAGCCCATGTTCCTCTGCTACCTCCATTTCTGCCATCATCTCAAACAGTACTTCCCATACAGTCTCCAACTCACCTAGGGAGCCACCAGTGGCCCTCCTGCCTCTCCTGGTGATGGAGAGCACCATGTCTCATTGTTCCACTGCTTCTTCCCTGGCTGGGCCTGGCAAGCTCCCTTCAGCATATGAGGCTCCGGTGTCCTGTCACCATGCTCATTCCAGGGCTGCACTCTTGCCTACCAGAAGGAGGAAGAAGATGGTGAACATCAACTGCAGCAGGGTTAGGCAGCAGAGTGCAAGGCAACCAAAAGGGCAGAAACTGAGAGGCATAGGTGTGTTGGGGGAGTTGAAGTGAAGGTGAGCGAAGCAGGGGAGGAGAAGCATGAGGCCCTCGCCTAATGATGGTGCCAGCTTGGCCTAACCATAACTGGGACTACTGGAACTGCTGTAGCTAAGCAGTGCAGTCATTTGATTTTGCCTAATGACCATATCGCTCAATGAAATAAATTCCAGGCCCAGTTGCCATTGTAAGCTGAGTACTACCTGTAGTCTCACAGCATTAAACCCTGGGATTTTGTTAAGGAGACTGTGTGGGATTCTGTTTGTCTATGGTGATCAGATAATTGCCCAAAGGGGAATATTTTGCAGCAGATGATTTTGGAGTGGATCCAGCGGATGATAAAGGCAGAGGAGGATGGTAGAGTTTTCAGATGTTTTGTTGAGCATTGTATGATCAGGAAAAAAATAATAAAGGCAATCTTGGCCTTTGTTATAGAATATAAAGCTGTTTTGGATTACCTGATCAGGGAGGGTTATCAGTTGCTTCAGATAACGGCGCTGCTGCAGGAGCTTTTGCGAGGTCAAACTTTTCCTCTCTGAGACTGATCTAATGCAGTGTTCCCCAACATCTGTCTTCCAGGTGTTCCAATCATCCTCACCCTGTAATAGATTGAAATGTGCCAGTGTGAGGAAGGCTGGATTTTAATAGCACCAGCTTGAGAACTCAAGGTTAACATAGAATTATCTGGACCCACTTCAGTCAGGATTCAGGCCTAGGTATGGGACAAAAATAGTATTTGTTGCACTTTTGGATGATCTCTGGCAGGAGCAGGATGGGTTTTGTGCATCCATTCTTGCTCTGCTTGACTTCTCAGCAGCCTTTAATACCATCAATCGTAGTATCCTGGATTGGCTTCAGGGATTGGTGGAGGGTGACACAGCGTTGTGCTGGTTCTCCTCTTTTCTCCACAGTCCACGTGGAGACTGGTGATTGGGAAGGAGTGATCCAGCCCTTGGTCCTAATTGTGTGGGGTGCCAAAGGTTCAGTGTCGTCTCCATTCCTCTTCAACATATGCAATGAAGCCGTTGGGTGAGCTCATCTGTCATCAGATTGATGATTGAGGTATGATCATTGCACATACATCTCTGCCCTGGTGAATCAAGTAATGCTATTGATGTCTTATCCCAGTGCCTAGAGTCTGTGGGGGTCTGGATGGAGAACAATAGCCTTCAAGTACATCCTGGCAAGATTTGAGTGACTCTGGGTTTTGGGCTTGCCAATTCTGGGACGGTGCCATCTTTGGGATTGGGTAGGATTAAACTGTTCCAAAGACATCCAGAGTACAACTTGGGGATTTTCCTGGATTAATGATTCCTGCACAAAGAGCAAATGGCAATTGTGGCTTGGAGGGAATTTGCCCAGCTTTGTGTTGCATACCAGTTATGCCTGTTCCTGGATCTTCAGGCTCTGCTCATGGTCACTCATGCTCTGGTCACCTCCCAACTGAACTACTGTAATCTGCTCTACATGGGATGCTCTTGAAGAATATTAGAAGCTTCAGTTGGTACAGCAAATGGCAGTACAGGCAGTTATATGTCCTCTAAACCAGCATACATTACACCTTTGCTCCATAAGCTGCATTGATTTCATTTGCTGGGGGATGCCATTCGAAGTGCTGGTTTTGATCTTTAAAACCCTTTATGACATGGGGCTGTATTATCTGAGGGACTGTATCTTCTGGATTATGTGAGAGAGAGAGAGAGAAAGAAAAAGAGAGATACTTCAAAGATCACTGGTTGCTGTGCTGCTTTTTCATTCAGATAAATTCCTCTCATGCAGCAATGCTAGAGTTACTCTAACTCTGTAGTGTGGTGGTGTCAGGTGCAGAACTTTAGTCATAAATGTGCATATTGGTCAAAAGGCTTTTTTCCCCTATTGTTTCTTACTATTACATTTGCAAATGGTCAGTAAGCAAAGAAGCTAAAAAATGAGGAATGGCTATATTCTGGCTTGTGAAACCAGGGTTGGAGTTACATTATGAGAAGTTGGCCAAACATGGAAGGGGTCTCTGCAGTAAATTGCCCAGAATGCGGTACAGGCAGTTCTTGTTTATCTACGACTTCAGTTAGTGACCTTTTGCAAATACGACAATAAAAAAAATATTGTGTCTAATATGTGCATTTATGACTTCTACAGCATCTGTCACTCATGTTTTCGCTATTAACAGTGAGTGTTGCGTATATCCTGCTCTAATTTTCACTTATTTGTTTACACGCATTTATATCCCATACCAAGATATCTTCAAAGAGAAAGAACCGCAGTTCAGCTGAAATAAGTAGCAAGAAGCAAAGGAAAGCCATTGATCTCAATCTGAAGATGAAGATCATCAAAGCGTATGAAGCTGGGAAGAAAGTGACTAAAATAGCACGAGAAGAAGGCCTGGCCCATTCCACCATCTCCACTATTTTGAAGGATAAGGCAAGGATCAGAGAGGCACTGAAAGGATCATCAGGAATGAATACAAGTATAACAAGACAGCGAAAAGGCCTCATCCATGAAATGGAAAAACTCCTTATACTTTGGATCGAAGATCGCATACAAAAGAGGCTACCGGTTAGCCTCCTCCTCATTCAGACAAAGGCACGCAGCATTTTCTCAATGCTAAAGGAACAAATCGGCGAAGAGTGCACCGAAATATTCACTGCCAGCCATGGCTGGTTTATGCGGTTTCAGCAAAGATTTCATTACCAGAAAACACATACAACAGGCGAAGCTGCAAGGATTGATGAAGAAGCTACCAAACATTTTCTGGATGAACTTGATGATGTCGTAGCAGAAGGGAACTATTTTGCTGAGCAGATATTCCGAGTGGATGAAACTGGGTTGTACTGGAAAAGAATGCCAGAGCGGACTTATATACACAAAGAGGCCCAAGCAATGCCTGGGTATAAAGCGTTTAAGGACAGAATAACCTTACTGTTGGGTGGAAATGTCGCCGGATTCAAACTGAAGCCATTTCTGCTCCTCAAATCAGATCACTCCTGCATGTTCGAAAACATAAGCAAGGACACACTGCCTGTTTATTACCGATTTGATTGGAAGGCCTGGATGACACATGTCCTCTTTGAGGACTGGTTTATGAATTGTTTCATATCCCAGGTAAAGGAATATTGTTGGCAAGAGGGAATTACGTTTAAAATTCTCCTACTCCTGGACAAAGCACCTGGACATCCACCTCATCTTGACAGTCTCCATCCTAATGTCAAGGTAATTTATCTACCCCAAAACATCACCGCTCTCTTAAAACCTGTGGGCCAGGGAGCTATCTCAGCATTCAAGGCATACTATTTGCATGCAGTTTTTGCCAAAGCGATAGTTGCAACAGAAGTTGATAGAGTAACATTGCGTGAATTTTGGAAAAACTACAATATCCTCCATTGTATTGAAAACATTGCTACAGCATGGCAGGCTGTTAGTGTGAAATGCATGCAAGGGTTTTGGAAAAAGTGTTTAAAACGTTTTGCTGTTCTTGTAAATAATTTTGGAGGATTTGACCAAAACCAAAATTTGGATGAAATAAATAAGAAAATTTTGTCACTCACAAAATCTCTTGATTTAGAGGTTGATGCTGAAGATGTGAAAGATTTGATAGCTTACACTGAGGGAGAGCTTTCAAACGAAGATTTAATTGAATTGAAAGAAGAACTGGAAGCACAAAAGGTTGTGGAAGAAGAAGTAGAAAAAGAAGAAAAAAAAGAAGAAGAAAATGTTGCAGAAGTACAGCCCAAGACATTCAGTATGAAAAGATTGGCTGGTGTTTTCTCAGGCGTTAACAAAATTTTATCAGAATTAAAATGTATGGATCCAGATGTAGAACGTTTTAGAAAGGTACATTGGGAAATGCGTGAAATCTTAAAGTGTTACCGTGAAATATATGAAGTAAAAAAGAAGGAAAACATGGAAACCAAACACGATGGGTTCCTTAAGAAAGTTACTCCTTCTCCAGCTCCACTTCCCTCCCTCTTGCCCTTCCCATCCACAGGAATAGAATATCCAGATGGTCCTCAACCATCAACCAGTTACGCCAGTGGATCTGATGTTTCTGAAAATACAGAAAATAATGAATATTTTCAAGGATTTATGTCTGATTTGATGTTTACAGGTACTGTAATTTTAAAATATGGTTTTGTACTGGTGGTCTTTATTTAGCATATAAATAAAGCTATAACTGTGATGAAAAAGTCATTTTACAATTTTTGGATTTATGACCTTCCCAGATCTGTAAAGCAAAGGAAATCTGCAGTACAGTTCTGTGTTTCTCATCCTACTTCAGCTTTTGTTTGCTTTACAGAGTTGCAAGTCATAACTGCAAGGACTGATTACTTTTTCATTACCATCATGACTGCAAATGGTCGCTAAACAAGGCAGCTGCAAGATCATAAGTATACTTGTATCACTGACCTTGTTGCTGGCCCTAGTTATGGATTATCTGCATCTTTTTGGTATCATGATGTTATTTCATCGAATTGGCAATGGGGATAGTAATTTTCATTGCTAAGTGATTCAGTTGTAAAGTGTTACCTGACCATCTCATTTGGCAATGGCAATCCCGGCAGTCCCAATTGCCATTGTCACCCAGAGATTATGTGGATCATTCAGAGAGGACTTCATGTAAATGGAGTTATAGGCAAGCAGGCCAGAGGGTGAGGGTTGAAGGCAGTGGGTAAATGCCACAGGTGGGTGTTGGTGAGGAAGGGCAGGCTGGCAGGGGCCACAGGGAGGCTCGTGAGAGTTTTGAGTGAGCACTATATGGGTGGAATAGCAGTGGCTGCTATGAAGTGTAGGCAGGCTGGTGGGGCCCATACAGAGCAGAGGCTGGTGGAGAGGCACTGTGGAGTATCAGAACCCTGGGCAGTTTTACTCTGTAGTGGGACTCTTCAGAAGAAAAATTAGCAGGAGCAATTTACAGGAAAGATTTCTGAACTTTTCTGCCAACTTCCTCACTGATTTTGCTTATGAGAAGCCCTCAGGTAAGGTCACAAAAGACAATCACATGACCTCTGCTTCCTGCATTATCATAAACCATATAGATCAGGATCAGATAACTGCACAGACTGTGACACCTGGAATTCTGAGTACAGTTATAAATCCCCTTTGTTCAGGACATAACTGTCCTCCTTGTTCAGCATCGTCATAACTGTGAATGGCCACTGAATGACTGGTTGTGATGTGAGGATGACCTATAAACCAAATTTTAATTAATTAAGTTTCCATTTAACTGTTTGTTTCTATTTAATACTATTTATAAACAAATTCTGCATACACAAAAGCTTTAAAATGTTCTTAAGTTTAAAGTTGTCCAAATGATATACAAAGATTTAAAAGGCAATGACAAAAGTATATAAAGTTACAGGGATCTTGGAAGTGGAATGTTAAATTTGTATTTATTTCTCAAATTTAGAAGTTGCCCATCTCCATCAAAGAGGAACTCTGGATGTTGTACAAGTGAAATATTAAAACATAAAAATTGTATATAAAAGTTAGATGTTAACAAAATGTTTAAAATGTCCATTTCAGAAAGGATAATAAAAAGTGTATGGAAGGCTGAAGTAAAATCATAAGCATGGTAGTAGTCATGCCTAGGCTTCCCACCTAGTGTCCGTTTCACTTAATGATGATGATTTGCTCTTTGGAGTGGTTGTAAACAGCAAACCAGAAAAGCCTTATAGGAGGCAGCAGCACAGGATTTGCTTCTTGTGATTTCTACGGCCAGAAGACATTTTAATAAGGAAGAGGCTTTGGGTCACTGCGCTTCAGAGTTGCAGCCAGTTATTTTCTGTACTTTAGCAGTTCAGAACTGGGGCGCAAAAGAATCTGGAACTGCCAACCATCCAGATAGAGCTGCCTGAAATTATTTATGTCCCTTTGATACATGAGGTGTGGAGGAAATAAATGTATCCTTACTAGGGCATGCAAATTACACCTACTCCAATTCTGACTTGGCATGAGGTTTGATTTGGGAATTCAGATTTCAGAATTGGCTCAGAAAAGGAAGTTTGTGCATGAAATATCCAAAATAGATTCATCTCATCCAACTGGTTTGAACGTTACTCATCTTGGAGGGAATGGAGAGTAAGTCTGGTGTATAACTTGCAGGAGCTGAATTGACCTTCCTTTTTCTTTTTTCAGGAGTCCCAAAGAATACAGTGCTAAAATCTCCCAAATTGGAAGAAGAGGCCTTTGAGATTGTGAAGGTGAAGATTCCCCTGGAGATAAAGGAAGAGATTGATGGGGAGGCCAACGCACTAGGTAAGAATGCAGAGTGTCAATCATTGCAAACATCTCTTGGGTGATTTGAGCCAAGGGGAGTCTCTGCTCTCTTTCTGAAACCTCAGGAAGTGCCAGCATCTTGCTGAACAAGTTGGTTGTACAGTCCTTCCAAACCATTGCTCAGAGTAGGAATCCAAATTCAGCCACTCCCAACTCAGTTATCTAGTTTCTGCCTGGCCATAACAAAGGGGAGCCTCCCACCTTTCTGGCCCATTACTTTATCTGCCCTATTGCAAAGATTGGTGAGAAATGAAGAATTCTGGGAACTGAAGTTTGGCCATCTAGGGAAGCCTGATCCGAGCTGTAAGATGATTTGCTTGGCTAGGAATGTTGCATGGACCGAACAATGATGGTTTGTAAAGTGTTAGTTGGGGTGCCTATTCATTGTCTTTAATTATAACAATTGTTTTAGTTCAGTCAACAGTCTAGAAAAGAGTCTTCTTGATGATGAGCTCTTCCCAAACTAGAATCTTCAGCTGGATGCTGGATAGCCATCAAATGAGGATCCTTGAATTTGGGATTTCTTAGATCAAACAGGGGAGGGTTGAAGTGATCTGTAAGAGATATAATCAAATGGAAGAGGGAAATGGAATGGAGGGTACATGTGTAGACCCTCCAACACTAGAATTCATATTAAAAGTTATTTGGAGTGAAATTTATTGTTGGGGGCAATGTAACATAAATACTTCTCTGTTTCTCCCAGAATATGACAGATACTTATGACAGATAAACAAGGAGAAGACCTTCCAGGTGGGAAGATCTGAAGAAAGAGACAATTGCAAATGTTTGGAAGGAATCAAAAGGTTATATTTCTGGGGTCCAAGATTAAAGGAAAGCAGATAAATCAAGCGGGAGGACAAAGGCACTCAGGAAAGAAAGCTAGTAAAGCTTTCCTGCCTGAAGAAGGTGATCATAACTTAAATGAAGCCAACTTTCAGAATGGCAAAAAGTCCAGAATTAAGAGGAGCCAGAGATAGTGTGCAACCGTCAGTGTTCCAGATACTCCACACATGCAATCAAAGGATAACCTGCATAAATATATATGCTGTGAAAAAAATTACAGCAAGTCCCCCCTTATTCAGCAGAGGAGCACTCCCTCAGCAAGAAGTATATTTGCTCAGAGTATGGAAAGTTTTGGATGGAAAACAAACCTCATGAAACACAAGAGAATCCACGCAGGAGAAAAGCCATATGAATGTTCAAACTGCAGCAAACATTTCAATGTGAAATCCACTCTGATTAAACACAAGTGATCCCACATAGGAGAAAGCCATATGAGTGCCCCCAAATGTGGAAAAACTTTTTGGGAAAAGGGTGTCTGGTCAAGCCTCTGAGGATCCACACAGGAGAAAAGCCAGATAAATTCTCTGATTGTGGCAAAAACTTCACTGGGCGAGATGCCCTCATCGCATATAAGGGGACCATATAGG
>JANHZU010011074.1:0-21447 GCA_032468055.1 Acrochordus granulatus | reverse complement strand
GTAACCTGGTGAGGGTTGTTCACAGGAGATGCCCTCACAATTTGGAGCATTTTTGCAAAGAAGAATGGACAAAGATTCCCAAGGCAAGATGTGCCATGCTGATAAGATGCCTACCCCAAAAGATTGAATGCTGTCATAAAATCAAAAGATACTTCATCAAAGTATTAGTTTAAGGGTTTGTACACTCATGCAACCACATTATTGTAAGTTTTAATTTTTCTCCCTAAAAGATTTCACTTTGTTTTTCAATTGATTTGTACACTTTATATGTTAAAGGTGGAAAAAATTCTGAAGGGATTTATCTTGATCTGATCTGTTTATATCTGATTTGTTAAAACCTGGCATTTTAACAAGGGTGTTTAGACTTTTTATATTCACTGTAAACTAACAAATTTGTTTTTTCCCTTGGTAGAAACTGTCTCAGTGCTTTGTGATGTTGGAGCTGCTGTGTGTGTGCTTATGTTTTGTTTCTTCAAGCAACTTCATAGTATCTTCTATAAGAGTGCACAGAGGTCTGTAGGATTAAACAGTCCTATAGACCATCTTTCCCTAGTCTTCTGCTCTTCATATGTATTGATGGCCATTCCTAGGTTCAATAGCCAGCATGCTGTATGCATCTGTAATGCAGACTACTGGAGAAAGAAGCAGGTTTGTTTTCAGAGCAAAAAATAGCCAGCATAACAGGAAGGTATCAGTGGGCTTGGGAAGAGTGTTTAACATTTGCATCCAACTTCAAAATATTCAGTAGAAGATTCTTAACCATATAAACTGTAAGTAATGAATAGGAAGAGAAATAATAAAATTGTGGAGAAATTATAGAAATTAGAAATGGAATGGAATGTCTTGGGAAGCCTGATTGGCTGAAATACTAGAGCAGGGTTTCCCAACCTGGCAACTTTAAGACACATACACTTCAACTCACAGGATTCCCCAGCCAGCATGGGGTTGGGGAATGAATATTAGAAAAATGTTCATAATCTTTAGCATGATATACAAAAGGAGCTTCCAGCAGAGTGATGTTTCAGTATGCATTTTAGTCCATATTTAAGAAATAAATCACATTGATTGCTGACAAAAAGGTGAGGCTGGATTCACATATTTTTAATATTTAAATAATAATGTTTAAAATTCCTACATTTTTAAAAACTTCAACTGCCCAGTAGCTGAAGCTCTCTGACAAGTTATCCCCCTGAGCTAAAATGGGAAAAATAGTCATTGCAATGCATAAATTTTGGCTTAAAATGGACTAGGCAACCTTTCTGCAGTACAGTTCAGCTTTCAAAGCCTTAATTATCAGCCCTCCTGAAATCTTCTAAGAATTGGAAGACTTGGTATTCTTTCGTCAAACGGGGGATCACTGTGAATGTAACAAGAATATTCTACTACTTTTTGAGTTCTCACTTCAGCAGGTCAATCTTGGGAGCCTCTAGAAGCTTGAGTAGATCTGTTGCATGTGGCCAGGAGTTTTCCATCTGTTAAAGCTTAGTTTAAGGTAAAGAAGGTCTTTTGACTTGTTCAGCACATTCAGGCTGAACATTATGTACAAATCTAGTCAATGAATAACCTCTTAATGGTTTTTCATGATGGTTTCCTTGTTTCTTTCAGAACCTAAGGAGCCTGCCCAGGACAACCAGAAACAAGACACCCTTCTGCTAGGAATATCTGAGCCAATGGAATGGGGCATCCCCTTAGAAAAAATTACAGGAAAGTTGATATCCCATCCTGAGCTACAAGAGATTCATGGGAGTCGTCAGGTACACTATCCGAGGAAGAGTACAAAACAAGCTCGCTGTTTGGCTGAAAGTGAAAGGAGCCTCCACAAACGGAGCTGTCAAGAGGGACCAGTCAGTCAGAAGAAGAAGAAGAAGACGACCAAGTCTGTCGCTGAAAACGGCCTCTGTCCAAGCTTGAGTTTCCTTAAGAATCGGAAGGTACAGACTGAGAAAATACAGCGGTGCACCCCTTGTGGGGAACGGTTGCACAAAAGGTCGAGCTCAGGGACGCAAGAGAAAGCTGGCACTGGAAACCAGCCATTTAAAGGCTGGCCGCGTGGGAGTGACTTGCCCAAGCACAGCATCACCCTGAAACAGGACGAAGAGGGGCCTGAAAACCAAGAGGTGATCTGCAGGTGTAAGACTAAGAGGAAAAGCCCTGAAAGCAGACACTTGCCTCAGCCCAGCTCGGTTCAGTCAGGAGTGCAGAAGGGAGAAAAGCCACCCAAAGCCACATCCTGCCAAGAGAGGCTCTCCTGGGAGTCTCCTTTACCAAGTCTTGAAAAAACTGATCCGGGAGGAAAACCACACCAGTGCTTTGAGTGTGGCAAAAGTTTTAGCCAGAAAGGCAACCTCAATATCCACAAGAAATCCCATACTGGGGAGAAACCATACCCCTGCTTGGAGTGTGGGAAGCGCTTTGTGACGAACTCTCGGCTGCTGACGCACAAGCGGGTGCACACAGGCGAGAAGCCATATAACTGTTCGTACTGCGGCAACAACTTCAGCCAGCTGGCACACCTGGTTCAGCACCAGCGGAGGCACACCGGAGAGAAGCCGTACAGCTGCCCCTATTGTGGGAAGAGCTTCAGCGTCAAAGCCAACCTGATCACGCACCAGCGCACCCACACGGGGGAGAAGCCATACGAGTGCTCAGAGTGCCCCAAAAGTTTTGTTTCCAGCTCTGATCTTAAAAAACACAAAAAGGTGCACACTGGATAGGCGTGCACATGAGTAGACTTAAGAATGTTCACCATCAGTCTCCCCTTTATAGTAGGTGGGGACCCCACTGAGTATCTTTAGTGCACTGTGATGATTGAGATAATAAAGGCTCCTTTTTAAAAAAGAAAGATTGATCCAGTTTGTGCATCTTAAATTTTTTGCTCTTCTCTTCCAAGGTGTTTTTGTAGTAATCCCACTGGATGTGTTTTTGTCTACCTTTGCCTGGACTGAGAAAGAATGACTTTAAGGATACATTAACTGGAATTTGCTGTCATCGGATGCAATGATATCCATTGGTGCAGGCAGCTTAAAAGGCTACTGAACAAATTTTGGGGGGATCTGGCTATCAGTGGCTGCTTGATGGCTCACTAGCTTAGCAGCATCTCTTCAATACCAGCTGTTGGGGAACCCCAGAAGGAGAGACCTAGAGCCCCTCTTTGTGCTGGTGAGTTTCTAGATTGGCCATTGTATGGGCAACTGGAATGCTATGTTTTTTTTAACATATTTCTATTCTGGGGTAATCCAAAAGACTCTTGACTGCTTACACAGAATTAGATTTACATTAGATTTATTTATCTGGTCCAGCAGGATACATTTCCACAGCTAGCCTGGTCAGTTGCTGGGAATATTGGGACCTGAAATCCATATATATCTACAAGTTACCTGAGAATCAACCGTGGGAATTTAAAAACGTGTGGACTTCCAACTCCCAATTTTCAGACTGGCTGGGGAATTCAGGGAGTCGAAGTCCGTACAGCTTCATATTGCCAAAGTTAAGAAATACTGGTCTACACAATCCATTTCCTTCAAGACCGCTTGAAGGTGGAGCTAGATTTCAATTGCCATCAGCCAGGCCTAGCTTTGACAAGCATGTTGGGAGTGCAACTGGCCAGGCCCGTCCTGGCAGCCGTTTTGGGAGAGCACCCACAAGGTGATCTCAAAGCAGGCCCGGCGGAGTGAGGTAAGCTACTTTCAGGAGCGAGGAGAATGCATTCGCATTCCGAGCTTTAGAGCTTGTGAAAGGAAAGGAAAACATCACTTGGAGTGTTTGCCACTCAACCTTTCGGAAGTTGAAACAGAACAAGAAAGGGCAGTTTGGTCTAGTGGTTAAGGCAACAGGCTAGAAACTGGGAGGCTGTGAGTTCTAATCCTGCCTTAGCCATGAAAGCCAGCTGGGTGACCTTGGACCAGTCACTCCCTCAGCCCCACTCATCTCACGGGATGGTTGTTTGCTGCCTTCAGTTATTTATAAAAAATAATAAAGGCAGGAAATATAAATAAATAACACATGTTGTGGAAAATATGCTACAAATTTCTACACTTGATTTTACAACAAAAAAAACCAGTAAGAGTTGCTATCGCTCTGGAAGTGGTGGGCAAAATAGGAGGAGGAAGGTATGTTAATGAAGGTGGGATATAAATAATTGGGGAGAGATTTCAAAGTGGGAAAGAAGGTCGAAAGTATCTTGGATCTTGTCTTGCCTTGGATCAAAAGAGCACTGTCAGCTGTACTGTAAAAAAAGATCTTTCCCAGTGGCGTGACCCAGCGAGTCCCAAATGGCATTGTGACCTCGCATCTTGTTTGTGAAACTGGGTGTTGAAAATCCAGAAAACTGGTTTGAGTTCTTTACAGATTGTGTGAAGCCTTCACGACACTAGGAGACAGTTTGTGAACTTTCCACTGGCTGAACTCCTTCGATAGCATGCGGCAGAAGGGTGATCGCTGAATCCTAATTTTAAAAATGCCTGTTTTTAAACCCCTGGAAGTTTTTTGGCATTCCCCAATTTCCTCGCCGCCGCCGCCGCCAGCACCATCTTGTTGGGCTGAAAACAAAACAGCCCAGAGAGCTGCTGCGCCTTAAATCTGACTCACAAACCACTCAGATTAGTGGACTGATTTTATATCTCGGGTTTGTCCACGACGCCGAACCGCCGTGCTGAGAAACGGGCTGATTTTACGCAGCCCGCCCCGCCTCCGAGGAAGCCCGACCGGCGCGAACGCCGCCTCGATCTCTTCTTCCTCGCCCGGCTGAGGCGCGCTCTTGGGCGAACCCCGCGAAAGAGTTAAAGCCATAGAGCGCCGCCATAGCTAGACGGGCCTCGCCGAGGAGGCGCCGCTGGCCTCCCCCCCTCCCGTTCCGAAAAGAACGCAGGTCGCCCGCGAGGCTGCAGCCCGGTCCGGAAGGTAGGCGCATGGCCGAAACGGCGCGCGGTCGCCGCCGCGGTGTCCAGGCGATAATCAGGACGAACCCCCGCCACGATGCGACCCGAGCCAAAGAGCAGCACGCACCCCCGCGGCCCCCCCCAGTTACTCCAAATCAGTTTTAAAAAGTCGTGCGGAACCAGCGAGCGAATCTGAATGCCGACGCAACAGCCGCGCATATCTGTATTTTTACGTGAACGAAGTAACTGAAACTGAGGTGTTCTCTTGCCATTGTCAGCCGAACACGAGCAGGGCGCAACGATCAGGCCCTCAATTCAATCGCTCGTCAGAGAAAAAGGGTTTGAGAGACCCGATCCCCCCCGAGACAAAGGGAGCTCGTTGCGGGGTCAGAGGGACCGTGCCCATAGAGGCCCCAAACCGGCAGGCCCCGAGCCTAGCAAGGGAGGCCCTGAGGATTGTAGGGCGAGGGGAAGGCCGAGGGACCCTGGAGGGGGACCGGGAGCCTCGGAGCAGCAGCGCACGTGGCTCCAACCGAGCTCGGCTCGGCTCGGCTCGGCTCGGCTCGGCCGCTTTACTTCTTTATTCAACTTCTGTCAGGGAGCTACAAAGCATCACCCAACAATCCCACCGCAGGGAGTTAATTGTCTTTATTCCAATGAGAAGATATTTTGCAAAACTTGGGGAAGTAATATGAGAGATGCAAAAGAGAGTTTCTTTATTCCTTCCACATTGTGTGGCCCTCATTACACGGTGCTGTTTCTTTCTTCCTTTCCTTTTCCCTCTTGGAACTGCAGGGAGGAACAACTATGGAGGAACAGGAACTTGTGGTGCACAAAGAGGAAGAAGGAACTGAGAGAGGGGAAGGAGAGCCTCTTGTTGTCCAAGTGAGAACCATCGAGGATTTTTTGGCCAGGGACAGCCTACCTCATATTAAGTCGGAGTTGGAGGAGGGAACACACCGATATTGGGACTCTGAATGGCAGGAATTCCTGAAAAGTGTGGCTTGGCTTTCCCCAGCACCGTCTCCACCTCCATCAGAGGAAGATGCCAAGGGCTTCCAGGTCTCCTTGGGGAGACTCAAGGAAGATCCCCAGGAGGAGAGTTCTGGCAGGGCCAAAGGGGAAGCTGTGCTCCAAAGAGATCCGAACATGCGTGGGAAAGCCTGGATGGGCAGGAAAAAGCTGGATTCCTGTGTGAAGGTGAAGGTGGAAGAGACTCTGGAGGAGGGCGATTTGGAGAGGCAGTGCCCCCGGCATCTCAGGCAGTTCAGCCCACAAGATGCTAAGGAGCGCCAGGAGGTATCCAGCCCCCCTAAGCTGAAAAACCAGGGGAGGGGGTTGCAAAAAGCCTTGAAAATTACTAACCAGCAAAATATTTTATCAGCTTTAGTAGCAGAGGTCATAGTTTTGTGTTTCAAGTTTGGTTGAACTGTGCACATTGGTTGGAAAATGAAATTTTCCACTGTTTATTACTGTTGTATTTGTGAACAGTTGTTTAGCAAGGTAGCTGCTAAACAAGGAGTGGGTGTATTATGGTTTCTGAAGCCAGGGTTAGGCTTATGTTGTGAGAAACCAGCCAAAAGTTTGTAAGCAAGGGAGTGATCCACTGTTTTGCAATACATTGCCCAGAATGAGATACAGTCACTCCATGTTTAGCAACTACTTTGGTTAGTGAGCAGTCACAAATACTAACAGCAAATTCATTTTGTGACCAATGTACGCAATCACAACTTTCACAGTTTCTCTTTCAGTCACATGTTTGCTGTTGCAGTTACATCACATATAGCCTGATCTTCTTTTCACTTGCTTATTTATCTCATACCAAGGTATCTTCAAAGAGAAAGAGCTCCAATACAGCTGAAGGAAGTAAAAAGAAGCAAAGGAAAGTCATCAGTCTCAATTTGAAGATGAAGATCATCAAAGCGTACGATGATGGAAAGAAGGTGACAAATATAGCACGAGAAGAAGGCCTGGCCCATTCCACCATCTCGGCTATTTTGAAGGATAAGGAAAGGATCAGGGAGGCGATGAAAGGATCATCAGGAATGAACGTAAGTATAACAAGACAGCGAAAAGGCCTCATTCATGAAATGGAAAAACTCCTTATACTTTGGATTGAAGATCAGATACAAAAAAGGCTGCCAGTTAGCCTCCTTCTCATTCAGGCTAAAGCACGCAGCATTTTCTCAACACTGAAGGAACGAGCAGGTGAAGAGTGCACTGAAACATTCACTGCCAGCCGTGGCTGGTTTATGCGATTTCAGCAAAGATTTCATTACCAGAAAACATATGCCTCAGGTGAAGCTGCAAGGGCTGATGAAGACGCCGCCAAACGCTTTCTGGATGAATTTGATGGTATCATAGTAGAAGGGAATTATTTTCCTGAACAGATATTCAGTGTGGATGAAACTGGATTATACTGGAAAAGAATGCCAGAACGGACCTACATACACAAAGAGGCCCAAGCAATGCCTGGTTGTAAAGCATTTAAAGACAGAGTAACCGTACTATTGGGTGGAAATGTTGCTGGATTCAAGTTGAAGCCATTTCTGATCTATAGATCAGATCATTCCTGTATGTTCAAAAATATAAGCAAAGCCACACTGCCCATTTATTACCGATCTGATCAAAAGGCCTGGATGACACATGTCCTCTTTGAGGATTGGTTTATGAATTGTTTCATACCCCAGGTAAAGGAATACTGTTGGAAAAAGGAAATTCCTTTTAAAATTCTCCTGCTTCTGGACAAAGCACCTGGGCATCCCCCTCATCTTGACAGTCTCCACCCCGATGTTAAGGTAGCTTATCTACCCCAAAACACCAGCGCTCTCTTACAGCCTATGGACCAGGGAGCTATCTCTGCATTCAAGGCATACTATTTGCATGCAGTTTTTGCCAAAGCGATAGCCACAACGGAAGATGATAGGGTAACATTGCGTGAGTTTTGGAAAAGCTACAATATTCTCCATTGTATTGAAAACATTGTGGTAGCATGGTTGGATGTTAGTGTGAAATGCATGCAAGGGATTTGGAAAAAGTATTTAAAACGTTTTATTGCTCTTAGAAATAATTTGGAAGGCTTTGACCAAAACAAATACTTGGATGAAATAAATAGGAAAGTTTTGTTTCTCACGAATTCCCTTGATTTGGAGGTTGATGCAGAAGATGTGAAAGATTTGATAGCTTACACTGAGGGAGAGCTTTCAAACGAAGATTTAATTGAACTGAAAGAAGAACTGGAAGAACAAAAGGTTGTGGAAGAAGAAGTAGAAAAAGAAGGGAAAAAACAACAAGAAAAAAAAGTTGTACAAGTTCAGCCCAAAATGTTTAGTCTGAAAAGACTGGCTGGTGTTTTCTCAGGCGTTAACAAAATTTTATCAGAATTAGAAAGTATGGATCCAGATGTAGAACGATTTAGAAGGGTACATTGGGAAATGTGTGAAATCTTAAAGTGTTACCGCGAAATATACGAAGAAAAAAAGAAAGAAAATATGGAAACCAGACATGGTGGGTTCCTTAAGAAAGTTACTCCTTCTCCAGCTCCACTTCCCTCCCTCTTGCCCTTCCCATCCACAGGAATAGAACGTCCGGATGGTCCTCAGCCATCAACCAGCTATGCCAATGGATCCGATGTTTCCAAAAACACAGAAAATGAATATTATCAAGGATTTATATCCAATTTGATGTTTACAGGTAATGTAATTGTGATATCTGATTTTGTACACATGTTCTTCATTTAGTGACTGCCTTTTTTAGTAACCAGTGTTATACTGATGTTGAAAAAATAACTTTACAACCAATTCTCCCATTTACAACCTTTATATTTTTATAAAGCAAAGCTTTCCTTTGGTTTACAGACCTGTAAGGAGCATAAATATAAGGACTGATTGTCAAGTTACTTTTTCTTCATCCTATTAAGTGCAAATGATTGCTAAACAAAGCAGTACTAAACAAGTACATTAAACAAGTATTAAATGAGTACTACCTATAAAATCATAATCACAATTGTGGTTTTATTTAGCAACTGCTTAATGACTGAGTTTATTCTCATTTGCGGTCTCTAAACGAGAACTACCTGTATTGTTCTTTATATTAGTAATATAATTATCCCTAATTTTGTACTTACATATTACAGGTAGAATTCAGAATACAACAACAACTAGGACTGGGATTTCCATCACTAAGTGATGTGGTAGTAAAATGTGATATCCTCTTATCACATTGCTTAGCCAATGCAACCCCGGCAGTCCTACTTGCCATTGTAACTGAGAGACCACACGGGTCATTAAGTGAGGACCTCATGTGATTGGAGTCTTAAGATAGCAGGCCAGTGGATGAGAACTGGAGGCTTGTGCCTTGAGCAGGCTCTACTTAGCATAGTAGCCAACGGGAACTTTTGCAGATGCTACAGACTACAGGATTCTTATGATCTTGTATACTGTAGCATGGCTGTTTGGGAACACGTGGGAAGCTGGCAGGGAAAGTCTAAAATGGTGATCATATGAGCGTGGCTCACTGTGATTCATAATCATGAGCCAAGAACTCATGTTATGATAGGATGCTGTAAGGTCATAAGAACTCCTGGTTCAGCACTGTCATAATATTGAATGATTGCTGAATGAGTTGTTGAAACCCGGGGTCAACCTCTAAACCAGGTTTTCATACACCAAGTTTCCATTTACCTATTTTCCTTCTATTTAAGCTACTTGTAAAAAATTTTTCATATAATATTAAACTTAAAAACATTAAATAATGTTCCTAAGTTTTAAACATCAGGATAACATTGAAACAGCTAAAAGATAAATTATTATAATGTGAATTAATGACAAAAGTATGTTAGAATTAAAGAACTCTTTGAAATAGAATGTCCAAAATGTTGTTAAAAATGCCCACTTGAGGAAGGATAACTGAAATTGAGTATGGAACGCTGAAGTAAATTCACAGTCACACCTAGACTACAGAATGGATGTATTGTAATTAGCAAACCAGAAAAGGTTTAGAGGAGGCAGCTGCACAAATCTGTGATTCCTAGAGCCAGGAGACATTTCAGTTGTGATTATTTTATCCTAGTTAGAACTACACAAACTTCCCTTTTCTAACCAGAATGTCTCATGAAGTTGGAAGAATCTTTTGGTTGCTATGCTTGAGTGGCAGCCAGTTGTTTTCTATACCTCAGCGCCAGTTCATCTACCTTAGTTCAGAATTGTGGCCCAAAAAATAAGGAGTTGCTAAGCATCTGCACAGAGCTGCCTGAAGCTATTTCCATTTCTTCAAAATATTAGGTGTGGAGGAAATAAAATATCTTCATTAGGGATATGCAAATTATACCTACTCTGATTCTGACTTAGCAGGTGATTTGATTCAGCAGTTCAGACTTCAGAATTGCTCAGAAAAGGAATTCTGTGCATTAAATCTCCTAATTGGATCCCATCTCTCCTAACATTTGAGTATTATTAATCTTGGAGGGAATGGAGAATAAACCTGGTGGATAACTTCTCCAGAACTTCTT
This sequence comes from Acrochordus granulatus, assembly GCA_032468055.1. Classification (NCBI taxonomy): domain Eukaryota; kingdom Metazoa; phylum Chordata; class Lepidosauria; order Squamata; family Acrochordidae; genus Acrochordus; species Acrochordus granulatus. The sequence goes on along the minus strand of JANHZU010011074.1, from coordinate 11,061 downwards.
TCAATTGAATCAACTTTTCTTGTTTTGTTTTGTTTTCAGGCATCCCACACACTGGAGGATACAATGCTAAAATCTCCCATATAGGAGGAACAGGCCTTGGAGATTGTGAAGGTGAAAATTCCTCGGGAGATAAAGCAAGAGAATGATGGGGAGGCCAACTCAGTAAGTAAGAAAGAGTGTCAATCATTGCAAACATTTCTGGGGTGCTTTGAGCCAATATGGTTCTCTGCTCTCTTTTTGAAACTCAGGGAAATGCCATCATCTTGTAGAACTAGTTGGTTGTGCAGCTTCACATTTGATGGTCCACTAAACTGTTGCCCAGAGTAGGAATCCAAATTCAGTCATCCCCAACACAACTATCTAATTTCTGCCTTTCCATAAGGAAGGGGAGCCTCCCACCTTTCTGGTCCATTGCTTTATCTGTCCTATTGCACAAACTGATCAGGATTCTGGGAACTGAAGTGTGGCCATCTAGGAAAGGTTGAGTTTAGCTGTAATGTGATTGGATTAGAAGGTTGCATGGACCCAACAATCATGTTTTACAAAATGTTAGTGAGCATTGTGTTTAATTAAAAAATGTTTCAAATAAATCAGTAGTTTACTATATGTGAACTATGTTCTGTTGACCTAGAAAATAATCTTCTTGATGATAACATCCTCCCAAACTAGAGTCTTCAGCTAGATGTTGGAAAGCTATCAAATGATGATGCTGAAATTTGGGATTTTCTAGGCCAAATAGGAGGGGGAAGATAAGATGGCCTTTAAGAGACAAGGTCAAAAGGAAAATAAGGCACATGAGGAGACCCTCCAACACTAGAATTCATAGCAGAAGTTGTTTAAAATGGTGTTTAGTGTTGAGGGGGCAATATGTCATAAACCATTTTCTTTTTCTCTCAGAATATGATGGATATGGGCCAACTGATAGGGAAAAAGACCTTCCAGGCGGGAAGATCTGAAGAAATAGATGTTTGGAAGAGTCCTTTGAAAAGGAGTCAAGAGATCATTTTTCTGGGGTTCAAGATTAAAGGAAAGCAAATAAATCCAGCGGGAGGACAAAGGCAATCAGGAAAGAGAGCCAGTGAAGCTTTCCTGCCTGAAGAAGGTGATCAAAATTTGAATGAAGCCAATTTTCAGTGTGGCAAAAAGTCCAGAATTATGAGGAGAAAGAGATGGTTTGTAACCATCAATGTTCCAGATACTCCACACATGCAACAAAAGGATAGCCTGCATAAATATATATTCTGTGAGAAAAATAACAGCAAACACCCATTAATTCAACAGGAAAATCTCAACAAGAAAAAAATCATGTTTGAAGACAGAAAAAGTTTTGGTTTTAAAACAACTTTGTGAAGCACAAGAGAATCCATACAGCAGAGAAGCCATATATATGTTCAAACTGCAGCAAAGGTTTCAACACAAAATCTGATTAAACACATGAGAGAAGCCATATGAATGTACTGAATGTGGAAAAGCTTTTGGGGAAAAGAGTTCTGGTCATGCCCCTGAGGATTCACACAGAAGAAAAACCACATAAAGGCTCTGATTGTGACAAAAGCTTCATTGGGGGAGATGCCCTCATCAAACACAAGATGACCCATACTGGAGAGAAGTCGTATGGATGTTCTCAATGTGGGAAATACTTCCGGATCAGCTGACACTTTAATTCCATAAAAGAACACACATGGGTAAGAAATCACACAAGTATTTGGACTATGGCAAAAAGGTCAGTGAGAGAGCATTGTGACTTAAACACAAGAGGATCCACACAGGTGAGAAGCCTTATGAGTGCTCCAAGTGTGAGAAAAGCTTTTGGACCAGCTCCAGTTGAAAATACATAAAAGAATGCATATAAGTGAGAAGCTGTATCAATACTTAGACTACAGGCAAACCTTCAGTCAGAGGTCATAGCCTCTGAATCATGTGGGACCCAGCAAGGAGAGAGGCCATATGGTTATCTGGAATGTGGGAAGAGTTTTGTTTCTAGCTCATATCTCAGGAAGCATGTTATATAAGAAGCCCCATAAGTTCTCCTACTGTGGGCAAACTTCCATAAGACATTGGTGGTCCACAAGTGGATACATACCAGAGACAAATATTACAGATGCTCAATGTGTGAAAAAAGATTATGTTATTCTTTCATGTTTCATACATATATGAAAATCCATCCAGGAGGGACATCCTAGAGGGCAGGTCTAACATGTTGTCTCAGAGATTGTGAAAAACATGCAGGGATGATAACTAGCATTGGAATGAAACAGCAAATGGCTGAGGATCAAGCAGAAGGGGCATTGGTGGCTTTTAAACATATTAACACATTAAAATATTTTAAAGAAGCACGGTTTTACATTGAAATTCTTTGTTCAACCTCTAGGATTGCAGGCAGGTTGGAAGTGATCCTTTTCTCAAATCTTGATAGTTGCTGTTAGCCAGGAAACTGGCTAAAACTGAACTGAATAAATCAGCAGATCCGTATCTGCAAGAAATGTTGCTCTATGCCACTTTCCTGAATATATTTATCCTCCGTAGAAGTTTTGGGAGAGAAGCTGCAGCCTGACACAGTAAAGCCTATTCACTTAGGTGGCAAAAAAATGGGATTTTTTTTTAGAAGTGCCCTCATGCCCCCACTTCCATTCCTTACCTTCCCAATTATATCAAGGCCTGCTCCTACATGTTATCTCCCCATGATATCCTGTGCTTAAAATATCATCCAGAGTCATTGAAATTCAGGTGGTATACAAATGCCATACAGATTTAATATACTGTTATTTGCTGATATTTTATGTTTAAATAATTTATATGTCCAGTCACCTCATAAAAATGACTCTGGCTGGCAAGAAAAGTTAAATGAAAACAATTACATCAATGTTTCTCAGCCTTGACAATTCGAGGATGTCTGGACTTCAGCTCCCGGAATTCCAGAGCTGCCCTTGCTTCTGCAGGCAAAATAAGAGACAAACGGAGACTAAATTGTCATCATGTTTCCATTCCACCTGATCGGGTTTTTAAAAGATCCTTGCAGTTCTCAAAGTATTCTTGACCTCCCCCAGGAAAAATCACAATAATTAAGAAGCAATAAACCTACACGTTAGGCAGGACTTCAGCGATGCCTGCCATCCTGACTTAGCTAACCGTAGTGACTTGGCGTAGCCGTAGCCGTAGCCGTAGCCATTAGCAACGTCAAGCACGGGAGGCGGCCTCGCTTTGCGCTATGCTGGCTGAGGAATTCTGGGAGCTGAAGTCCATCCATCTCAAAAACAAACGGCCGAGGGCGGGCGCACCTGTGGGAAACAGAGATGAACTCAGCTCAGCGGCTTTAGGCATCTCTGAATATCGGCTGGTAGTGAGCAATAATAAGGCAGGGCTGTGGATGTCTCACAAGCCGCTACGACGCCCCTCCGGACACAAAACACCCCAGCTTAACCCGGACGAAGAGCGAAAGGGTTGGAGTCGTAGAGCTCCGCCTCCTAGAGAGGCCGCCCTGACGCGATCTCTTCCCGCGCCTGGCTGTCGCGAGGAGAGAAAACACGGCCTTCCCGGAGGAGGAGGAGGAGGGGAGGGGGAGCCGGGCGGCGGCGCCGAGGGCCTTTGTTCGCTTCCCGCCTCCGCCCCACTCGAGCGAGTCGGCTCCCCTTTGCTTTCAGGCGCGGTTCCAAAGGAGAAGCCTCCTTTTTGCCAAAACCAAAGAAGGCCAAAACCTTCCATTCCGCCTGGCTCTGGGAAAGCGCATCTCCCCACCGCTGTGATCCGGTTGTGGCGTTTGAATGAGGCAGCCGGATCTTCTCGGTGATGACCTCACCATTCCGCCTGATCGGGTTTTTAAAAGATCCTTGCGGTTCTCAAGGTGTTCTTGACCCCCCCCAGGAAAAAATCGCAATAATTAAGAAGCAATAAACCGACACGTCAGACGGGACTTCAGCTATGCCTGCCATCCTGACTTTTTTGACCACTCTCTCTTGCATGGAAAAAAAAGAATCCTAATACCCTTCAACGTTTCGAAAATAAAACTGTTTTAAGAGCAAAATTTGTCAAACGTTGGAAAGAAGACCTAGAAACGTGATGGATTGCTGGGAAAATATTTTGTTATTTTGCTGCTTATTTTGAGTTTGTTGGAAAAAGAATGGACAGACATGAAATCATTGTTGCAGCTGATTGAGAAATACATTCATTCTCTTCCCCCTCAGTTCCATCCCTGTTTTTCCTGGCATGACCCAGGAAGAGTCCTCCTATTTCACCCCCTCTTACCATACTCAGCAATGTGGTATCAGCAACAGTCCTTCATATTTTTTGGGCTCTATAATCTATAATTACATCCCAGATCTGATAGCACTAGACATATCTGAATTAAAAATTTTGCATTTGGTCCTTTCACAAAGATAAGTAATACTGTTTTCCTTACATTGGACACGTTTTAATGTCAGGTTTTAAAAATACTGTAATGTGACTTAGAATAAAAATCTTCATATTCTACCAATGCTCTGAGTGCTGAAAATGCTTCCGGACAAGTTTCCAGCCAAAAATGCATAAAAGGACACATACAGGCAAGATGCTGTATGAGAGTTTAGACTGCAGGTGGACCTTCAGTCAGGTCATGCAGTATGATCCACGCAGAAGTCCACACAGGACACAGGCCATACCGGTGTCCTGAGTGTGGGAAGAGTTTTGTTTCTAGTTTGCATCTGGAACTGTGTTGTAATACACACAGGTGAGAAGCTGCATAATGCCGGGAGAAAATTTGAGTAAAAAAATACAATCTTGTCCATGAGAGGATCTATCAGAGAGAAACCATAAACATGCATGAGAAAAGTTTCTGTTACTCATCTGAGGAGGGGCGTCTGGGGGGCAGGGTGGACAATCAGATCATAATGACAGCAGCTGCAAATAATGTTCCTAGAATTGGGATTGTATAGCATGGATCAGACCAGTTTGGTGTAATGATGAAGGCCCCAGATGGCTTCAACTGAAAGACTGAGTTCTAATCTTGCCTTGGGCATGAAACCAACTGGGTGATCTGAAACCAGTTAGTTTACTTACTTATTTTTATTAAATGTATACTCACACATAGGTGTCTTGAGGTGGCTTACAAAATTTAAAAAATCCACCATATAATACAGCTCATTAAAAGAAAAACCTCAACCCAACCCCAATGGCAGCAGCAACACAATCAAATCATTTTGTCCCAGCCTTAGGAAGTAGGCAATGTCAAATCGCTTCTGAAAATCTTTGCCAAGAAAACTGCAAGGACTTGTGCAGGCAGTTAGTAAAAATCAGACATAATTGAAGGAAAGTAACAAAAAAAAAATAGGTACCTGGCCCGTGAGCTCTCTAAAACAGTGATTCACACAGCCTTGGCAATTTCGAGATGTGTGGACTTAAACTCGCAGAATTCCCCAGGTAGCACAATCAGGACAAATTCTAGGAACTGAACTCCACATATCTCAAAATTGCCAAGGCTGAGAAACGCGATAGTCAAGCAAATGAGAGTTGATGGGTATGTAAAATATTGTCATGTTAAAATGTTACATCAAAGCTATTGTTCCATATGAAAGTCTTTGTGCAATTGATTGACTGATTAGATTTCTATGCTGCCAAAATCAGACAACTCTTGGTGGCTACAATAAAAAAACTTAAAAACTGAAAAGCAATAAAACACAAAACATCTTAAAAACCAAAACTCCAGGGGAACAAGACAGGAGCTAAAAGATGACAGGAATTTTGGAAATCCTGGTGGTTGCTGCCGAATAAAGCCAATAAAACTGAATGGATCAGTTGTCTGATCTCTCTAAAGGATGTGGCTGTATGTTATATGTGACCTTGCTGGAAACAAGTCGTTATTGCAAGATGTGTGCAATTATTTATTATAAATCAATACAATACATAAATGGGTTCTGTGAGGACATCTTCCTTTGGTTGTATGATTAATCTTATATTTTACTAATACTTAGTAAACCTAACTAAGCAAGCAGCACAACACTGAGGAGAAGAGCCACGCTTCTTGTAAGGATTGGGGTTTGTGTTACAAGAACAATAGAAAAGCAACAATTTTTTTATAAAAGTTGAGGTGGAAAATCCTCTGGATCTGATCGGCTGGCCAGTTTTGGCAGGTGCTTGTAGTGTCCCTAGGGTGAGTTCCCTTGTTAGGCAAAGGGGACCTTTGGAGAGCTGGGAAGTCCATTGTGAAGGAGAGGGATGGAAGGGTGGGATGACGAGGGGGGCACAGCCTCGATCGAGGATGGAAGGCTGGGGTTTTTCGGCTGGTTACTTCCTGGAGAGTCCCTCATTGGGGCTGCCCTGGGGCTCTGCTTTAGCTGGTGAGGGGCTCCTTCTTTGGATGGGTGAGACTGCAGGGGGCTTTGTCTGGGGCAGGGAAAGCCAATTTGGGTCTGATGGGATTAGGCACAGAGAGGAACTAGGCTTGACCCTGGTCATACCTAAAAGACCACAAAGGTGCAGTCTCCATGTAGTTTGTGAGGCTTATTTCTTCACTGTATAACGCAGTAGAACCTGTACAGCAGAGCAATGCTTTGGGTGGTTAAAAATAAAGTGACCTCCATAGATTTCACATCCCACATTTCACCATATCGTTTGCCCTGTGATTGCTTTACTTTTGTAAACCTTTTTGTTGTGCAAATGGTACAGAAAGGGGAAACATACTTAGAAGGCAGCCCCTGGAAATCAGAAAGATCGGAAAAAGGGCAATGACAGAAGCCTCAGGACTGTCTATAGAAACACTGGAAGAAAATCAAGAGAAGAGTGTGCATAATGTCTGAAGGGAATGAAAAGGGGGAGTCTCAGGGAGTAGAACAGAAAGAGCATTTCCAAATGCTCCTCCATAAGTAGCACGTTTGTGCCCAAAGTTTAACGTTTGGTGTTGATCTCGACTTTTGGCTCCTCATGCCAAGGGGCTGAATCTCAAACTGTGGAGGTCCACTTTAGCCTGGTTGTGAATGTTGTGAAAGCCCGATGTTTTTCCTTGTGGGGATTTCCTCAAAACGATGGATGCTGTTCCTTGCATTGTGAATTTTTGTGGTGTAAAAAGGATTCCTAAGTGCAACAATGCATTTTTGTTGTGAAGGGATAGTTTGTTTCCCCAATATCTGCACTGCGGTTTGTTCCAAGTACCAAAATGCCCATAATGAGCAAGTCCTAACCGCCCTACCATCCCCTTGTCTAAGAAAGCACTTTGTGGTAAAACCAGAGACCAAGTCAGTCTTTTCAGAAAGTAGGGAGCTACAAAGTTGGACCCTGAAGGGCGTTAGGTTCAAAGACAAAAAGCTGGGTCAGAGAATATCACAGGGAACATGTAACAATGTTTGCATCTTCGTAAACCAAGAAAGTCTTTTCTTAGGATTAAAAAAGCGTGGTATGAGAAGTCGCATGTTATCTGCGTGCTCTACAACAGTGCCTCTCAATCTCAGCAAATTCCAGCTGTGTGGACTTCGAGCCCCAGGATTCTTCAGCCTGCCACGGTAGCTCGGGAATTCTGGGAACAGAAGTCCACGCAGCTTAAAGTTGCTGAGATCGAGAGGCACTGCTTCACGATATCGTGCTGTCCTATCGGAAAGTCTCGGCAGGTGCTGCACTGAGCTGAACTTGTCTGGACTTGGAAGCCAAAGTGGGCTGGCCTGATTAGTACATGGATGGGACACCACAAGGTAATCCCAGAAGCAGCTTCCACTACAAAGTAAAAAAAAAAAATTCCCAAAGAAGGCAGTGACTTATCACTTCCTAATTGCCAATAAAATAGCAAGGATGAGTGGTTGCATTCACCAAGGATTGAGCTTAACTGAAGGGGTCCTTTCATCGCCAATAAAACCATATAGAAGGCATTTATTTCTCTGTTTAATCTCTGGAATAATCTGGAATTTGGCTTCATGAAGGACTCCCAATACCATGAATGGTCTTCAGCAGGGAGTAGCCTTGTCTTTTTTCTCTTTCAGAAAATGGACGCTCTCCTTTAAGTTGGCCCCAAGATTGTTAATGGTTTTATCTCCCTTATGTGGGGCAAGTGGAAAAATCTTTGTTGTTAGCTTTAAATCAAACAGCAGTTATTTTCAGGTTCCCTTCTCAGCCCCGTTTGTGAGTGTTGGCCTTCTGCTGGAAGAAGCTCATGGTTCTCCTTGTGTCTTGCAAGCTTGGATAACCTGCCCTGAACTGGTCAGTCAGGAACAGGAAAGCTTCCTTTCCTTCTGTGGAAATTTAGTTCAGGACCTGTCAAAATGGCTGTTCCGTCCGAGAGGTCCATTGAGCGTCAGGACCACGGAGAGCTCCACACAGGACATCTGCCGATTGAGTTCTCCTGCGAGGCGGAAGGGTCAGTGCCGGTAGTCCTCGATTTAAGACCGGTCACTTAGCAATTGTTTGAAGTTCTGAAGGACTGCCCTGGGCGTCCTGTACTTACAACCTAATTCTGAAGTTCCGCTAGCTGCCCTCCCGCAGTCACCTGACTGCATTTTGAGCATTTGATAAACGGCCCACGGTTACAGCCATTTGCGGTGTTCTGTGGTCATGTGAACAATTTTACAATATTTTTGCCAAAAAAAAAGGATATTTACTTCCATTCTTTGGCAAAACTGGCCTATAGCAAACCAATGGTTTGCTTACTGTCTTTTTTCAGTTAATGTCAGTTAATGACTGCCACAAAAAAGATCATAAAAGTGGGTTGGTAACATAGGTGACAATTTATATGACTGTTATGGCTTACGACCATGATGGTCAGGCTCCACTACAGTCATAAGTTGAGGACTACCTGTGCAACAATTCTGTTGCCAGCAGATAATGCACAGCTGCTTGAAAGTGCAAAGGGTGGGGTTTTTTTTACCCAGATGGGTTTTTAGCCAGTGCTACGAGAGGTCCCTTGGGTGAGGAGAGGTGAGCAGGGGATCCCTTTGCTCTACTAAAGGTTTAGACAAGGAGTCATCTTAGCCAGCTCCTAATACAGAGATGCCCTTTTATTTATTGCATCAGCACTCTGATTTAGGTTTTAAAAAAAGAACTAAAAATAATTCATCTGATAATATAATATTATAGCTTTATTTTGGCTGTCTTCAATGTGGAACCTCCAAAAGTCTTGAGGATTTGCTGGCAGTCCTCTGATTAATCCAGATTAAATGCATTATTTATAATCCAGGTGAGGCAAAAAGCATTTCATTCAGCACTGCATTTTCTGACTGTTCCCCAGTATTTCAAACAAAAGTCTTTCTCCATCACTGCTGAGAACATTTCCTGTGCCCATCACAGGCTTTCATCACTAAGGTATCATTCAAAGGTAAGAATGGTGATTTTTCACAATTATTTTTTATTTTCTCATACCACTGCTAAAAATCTAACAATTTTGTGACTGAATCAATGCAAGCAAAATTGATTGTCATGACTTTCCTCTATCCTATTCTTTTTTATTTACTGAGTGTATTTATTTCACTTTTCCTTCAATATAAATAAAATTCCTTCCTCCAATTTTTCCAATTTCCCACTCAACACAGACTCTCTCCCTGATTTTTAAAGCTAGATATATCCATCCTGTGGAAATACTGCACCATAAATCTGTTGCTCCAAAGAGCCCTTGTTTCCTCGAAATACTTTTTCTACCTGGCATTGCTTCAAATCCCTCCAGAAAACTCAACTTTTCCATTAAGTTTTGTTTTTACAGGTAGTCCTTGACTTACAACCAGTTATTTAGTGACCAAAGTTACAACAGACCCCCCCATAAACATCAACATGAATTTGAGGTTCTGATGGCCACCTATCTCACCTCCCCCAGTCATATAACTGCATTTCGGGCAATCAGCCCACATTTATGGCCGTTTGCGATGTTCTATAGTCACATGATCATAAATTATGATGTTTTTGCGAGAAACCGTTGTTTACTTCCTGTTTCTGGCAAAATACACCCCATAGCAAACAATAGGTTCACTTAGCACCACAGTATTCACTTAAGGACAGTTGCAAAAAAGATCATAAAATTGGAAGTGGTCACATGGTGATCTGCTTAACAACCATCACAATTCATGACTGAAAAAAGTGGGCTCAATACAGTCATGTTGGGGACCACCAACCATCCTCTGCTTGTGGCTCAGAGCCACCTTTTTGATCATTCATTGAAATTCACTCGAACTTGCAAAGTGTCAAAATCAACAACATCAGGACTTTGCTTCAAGATCATAAAACAAATATGGCTTTAGCTACATTTCGTAGCAAAAGTCTGCAGCAAATTAAAATCGATGAAAAGAGAAAAAATACTGATTCCACAGAGAGAGAAAAGCAGGACAACCATGAGTTCTTAATTTCATTGACATATAACAGATTCTGTCTGAAAAAGTGCATTAGACACAAATAGGAAAACATGTCTGGATCCTCATATTTACAATCCAGAAAGACACAAGAGGAAAAAGGGATAGGGAGGGAAGACGATATCAAAAAAATAAAAATAGCACCCATTTCTAAATATTTAAGTAGCCATCATGCTATTTTTAAAAAACTGTTTAAATATTTGCACGCAATATCAAGAAAGAAATATTTTAAAGGGTAACCTTTCAGTATTCCTTTCCACAGTACATGTAAAGCTGGAAGACTTTAGTGTTCAGGATATTAAAATAGTTAATTTTGGTTTTACCTGCCCACATAGCTGCAACATACTGTTTTACACATTTCAAGTAAAAATTGAAGAAGAAGCCCTAATAATGTGGTGAAATATGGACTAGATGATACATTGATTCTGTCTGGTTGAATGATCATCCCTAGAGGGAATCATAAATGGCCCCATGTTGACTTGTATAATGCGAAGGACCCCAGGAATACATCTAAGGAGGCTGTGCTGGCCATTGTTCGTGGTACAGTCAGCCAGATGTTTGGACTGGATTTGGCATTTCTGTCCACCTATGGAGTCCTTTCACCCAGTGAGGCACCACCTTGCTGTGGTTGGGGGCTTATGTGCTCTGAAGATGAGAGCTCTGCCAGAGGTTCAACCATACTGGACAGGTCTCATCACAGGAGCCAGACAAAGAGTGTCTCCCACCTATAAAAATATGAGAAGTAAATTACAGAAATCCATACCGGCTCGGTCGT